>WUAP02146235.1:0-11484 GCA_015163945.2 Stichodactyla helianthus | reverse complement strand
AAAAAATTTAAAAATTCTGTAAGAGGGAACATCCTAAAATAAACTTCATTGATTTTTAAGAATTTCCTCTTACAAAAGTTTTTCTTTTTCTTTCAAGTCAAAGATTGGATCATGAAGTTAAAATAAGCCTATTTTAAATGATTTTTACTGTGCTGTTCTTAAGTTATGATTTTTTAATGAAAAATTTTGCGTACATTTGAAGTGTTCTATCGTCCTCATAGCAATGTCTTGCATCTTATTTTCAATTTCATTCTAATCTTTACTTTATGGTCTTTGGTCTTTTGGGTCTACTTTCTGTCATACATTACCCAGACAAAATTTTTCAAGGCCATTTTTGTTAGTGCATGCCCTTTCAAAAACCATTTCAAGCCTCCTTAATTCTTAGAAAAACTGCAGTGAAGTTTGTTGGTAAACAAAAAATAAATGAAGGTATTTAGGCTTTTTTCATCAACGTTAATTGAATTACCAGTAGCTATAAACTGAGAGGTTCCTCTTCAGCGAAAATGTTAATTCTTCCTGAAAGAAACAATCGAAATCATACAGCAGTGATAATACTGGTAATACAATTCTGAAGGGCAGAAGTTTAGTAGGTGTATCTAGGGAATGCTGGTGTGCCTTTGATTCACTTCTCCTTAGATGTTGCTTGTTGTTTTGGGGGAGGGGAGGGGAGGGAAGGATGATTTGTAAAGGATGAAATGGAGTGACCTTTTCCCTAATGGAAAAATTCATAAACTTACATAAACTGTAAATAATATCTATTTTTGTGCACATAATAGCTATAGACCTAATATGCCAAAAGTCCAAAGGAATACTTGGCTGATCAAGTCATAACAGCCAGCATTCAAAAAAGCAATTGTAAATAAAGACGTGATTTAGCTAATTTGAGTGCTCTTACATAAACACCTGGGAAGGTACAGGGATTTAAAACAAGAAGGATTTGTATGTGAATTACAGCAGCCAAGCCTTGTTTTCATGATTTTGGCACAAGACCTTTCCCGAATTCACAATGGGGTGATCACGAAACGGTGATGTCTAGTCAAGACTGAACTTGATTCTTTTGTTTATCAAGTAGTAATTTTAATCTCATAAATAATTCTACTTGATTCTCTATCTGTATCACTGTAATTGATTCCCCCCCCCCCTCTCACAATTGTTTATTATGTGTGTAAATAAACTGAACTGAACTGAGGGCCAACCTCAAATTGAAACTATAATTGTTTCATGATCATCCAAGCAAATTCGGGAAAGGTCTATTCTGAAAGGATTTATCATTAGTCCTCAGTATATTCTTTGAAACTGTGCATAATTACTTCACTAATGGTCTTTCATGTGAAGACAAAATATTTTCTCAATTCATTAAGCTTATGGTTTATGCAAATTAGTAGTTGCCATTATTGCATAATGTCTACAGACTTGCTTGTGTAATTAGTTAATAAAGGCAACAACCAATAAAGCTTAATTTTTTATTGCAAAGATCCAAGTTTCTTGGTGATCCATTCCCAGGAAAAGGTAGACAAGTGATTTCACAGAGACTGGCTTACATTCATGTCAACATTTTAAGGGAGCATTCATACTTTATGGGTTGGGTGGGGGACTGGATTTGGAGGGGGAGGGACCAGGGACTCTCAAGAAACGTTTAGCAGGGGAGACAACAAAATCAAGAATATGTTTGTTATGGAAGAGTTGTCTAAAAAGTGTGTGTCTCAAAATTTGAATTCCGCATAGCCCTCCCTAACCGTAAATCATGAATGATCTCTAAGAAGGAAAGTATAAATGAAACTTAAAAGTTTTGGAAAATCATGTTCTAGACTACCTTGTCTGTGGAAAGTCATGGAATAAGCTCTCTCAGTAAATAAAACAATAATTACCTCGTTTGGATTTTTGAACATATTTGCATTACAGATCGTTCAAGTCATTGGTTATGGAATTCGAGTTTGTTGTTGCAAAGTTTTGGAATAGTTTTGCATAGTATGGGTGGTGTATCTTGTCACTGTGTTGCCTCACTGCTGAGTCTAACTGATCAGGTCTCTGGTTCAAACAGGCCCCCAGATGCTACATGTGAGTAAAGTTTATTAGATATGTTCTCTCCCTTGCCATGAGAGTTTTCTTATGTGTTCTGTGGTTTTCCTCCCTCCATAAAAATCAACAGTGAGCTTAGTGTTGTGTGCTGTAAATATTGAATGTAGTGGTATTGTGTGTGGAGCACACCTCAAGGAAGTTCTCCTCACAGGGAGTGATATTTGTAAAATATGCGTTTCTGGAAATGTTGACAGCCAAAGCTGTATGAAGCAGTTCAAGGAACATAGAATTGTAATTTCAAAAATTCGTAAAATCCGCACTCCCCAATAGTTCCATTCTAATTTTTAAATGAGCACGCGCGTAGGTGCGCATGTCCATTAGGTGTACTTTGTGGCGCCTGCTATAAAATTCACAGACAGGCCAGAAAATAGGGATATGAGGTGACACAACCTCACCTAATTCTGTTTTTTAGCCTTTAAAATCAGTGAAAATGGGCCTGATTTTTTCAAGATGGAGGGTAAGAATCCTACTTTTCTGAACCTTAATTCAGACTGTGCATTTTTTTAGTCCTAAAATCTACTTTGTATGAGCTGAACCTTCGCAGCTGATCAAACTACATTTTCCAATCCCTCTTTCCTGCACCATTTATTTTCATCTATATCTACTTATTTCGCCTAATTTTCACAGAAAAGAGAGACATCAGGTGAAATCCTTGAAGCTTTACAGAAGGTATATCTACTATAACTTATTTTTAATCTTTTGATTTTGATCTTATATTTCGTTTTGAAATTCCTGTCTGGACCAATCGGTCATCAGTCATTCAGTTTTACTATCAACAAAGGCATCAGGTGTTTTGGGATCGGAAAGATTAAATATACAACTGTAAAACGTAGAGTTTATAAATGTGTGGTCGTAGAAAATAATTTTTTTACAAATGCACGTAAAATACTGTCTTTACGACCTTTGGACTTGGCATTTGTAAGACTATTTTTCACCATTAAGCCTACTATTTGTGGGATGATAAGTTTTTTTCACATTCATATCTTCATATTTTATTTTGACCCAACCAAACCTAATATGACGACTGTGTCTGCAAGCATGTGTAATACCTTGATATGGAAATTTGTGATCTGCTGTAAACTGCTTTTTAATGTATTGTGCAATTACAATGTCTAGTATGCTTGCAGCGTCTTGTATAGATTTTGTCACTTTTCCAACCAAAGCAGTGATTGCTGATGGATAATGTGATGTGAGTTCTTAGGAATTAATTATGAAATGGTAGAATATATAATGTACAATGATTAAGTAATATACATGTATACAATATGAGTGACAATGCTGTATCTTATATACAAGCTCGAGCCGCATATTGTATATTACTTATGATACATCTAGGTTAGCTAGATTGTGTTTGACTAAAAGTTTGAACATACATCTGAATTGGGCTGAGAAAAACAGCTTTAAAGTTTATGCAAATCAGGACGATACTGTATGAGATATACAAGCTACTCCACGCTTATGATTTTCCATTGTTTAGGCCTCATTAATTATTTATGAGTATTATAATATTATATAAATGTTACTTACTATCTCACCACTGATTGGCTAAACAAAGACATAACAATTCATGTATTTTACTTGGATGTGAATATATAACTCTCTTATATTTACTTCACCAACATGGTTAACATGTCTTTGTTTTATGGTTCCCTTGGGTAGCTGCAAAAAAAATTCCTGTGTTTTGGACAGCTCACTTGATATATATATCAATAATTAGGCTACGAGTCTGAGTTGTCTGCAAGGTGCATAGAGCCTCATTGACTATTGACTCTTAGAAAATGAGAATTTCCTGAATTTTTGCTTGAATGATGACAAAACAATGGTTCCAAGTCGAGTCTTAACTTGATTCTTTTATTTATCAAGGTCAATCTTGACTTGAAACCATTGTTTTGTGATCATCCAAGTAAATTCAGGAAAGATAAATTGTTTTAGAAGAAACCCACTAGCATACTACCTCCGAATACTCCAGTTTCAAGTTCTCTGTTGCTCTGTGTTAGCCTTGTTTTTGTGTGGAATATTCATGTCTTTCATTGAAGGTCCGTGGAATTTCAAAGTGTTTGTATTGTTGAAGTTGTGCATTCTTTACTTTATCGTTGGTATTTGTCTGAAATGAGGCTAACACAGAGCAACAGAGAACTCGAAACTGGAGTATTCATACCAGTATATTTATTCATTTTAATGTTTTTAGCCCAAAACGCTAGCTTTTTTGCTACCCACTATCTATTAGTAAGTATCTTAGCTAATCAGGTTGCAGGATTCATGATAGTATGCTAGTGCGTTTCTACTGATACTAGTTACCTAATTATAGACAGGAAATAACATGTTTATTATGTGACAGGGTAATTTCAAACGTTCTCATTGGCCAGTTTGCAGTCCATAACTTACAGTACAGTCCACCAACCTTGTTTTTGTGTTCAACTTGCTTATAAACATCTTATTAACCTTGCTTGCTTGGTCTGTACACAAGTTATGGAATCTTGTTATTTCCCACTTTTTTATGTCCTGCATGCTATGCGCTTGGGCCATAAGATGGTGGAAAAAAGCTTTGTCCATCACTTATAGTAAGGCCCTCCTGATTAGTTATCAGAAGAAGAGGTATCTAGGTCCGTTTACCTTCTGTCTGTTCAATTTTGTCAAAAATTGAAAATTGGAAAATTGACCAAATTGCGACAACATTTTAATGGTAAGGGAAATTACATGTAACTTTGCTAAATAAACAGAGAATAGTCGTTCAAGTTGGTTGCCATTTTTAATGAATTCACGAGAGGAATTAACTTTTGAATTTCCTTTGTACAAAAATTAGAAAATAAGCTTCATTACATTTGACAAGGCAAAATTCGGAGATTTGTTATATGTAACATTGATTTCATGATGGGATGAAACGTTTTTATGTTTCAAGCAAAGAGCAACATGGTGTCAACTGTTTGCAGTTTCCAAAGAAATAGTGCACAGTAAATCCAAACTTCAAGGTGAAAAATTACATATTTTTCAAAACCAGATACAAGTTTTTGGTTAATTTTCCAATTTTCAATTTTTAACAAAATTGAATGGACGGAAGGTACACAGACCTATCTATGGCCCTTATGCTCAGTTAAGGAGGCTTGAAAGGGTTTTAGAACTGGCATATACACTAACAAAAATGACTCTGAAAAACTTTATATGGCTAATATATGACAGTAAGTTGACCCAGAAGACCAAAGACAATAAAGTAAAGATTGGAATGAAAATGAAAATATGATGTATGATGTTGCTATGCCAACAATAGAACACTTCAAATGTGCACTAAGTTTTTCATTTAAAAATTCATAGCTCGGAAACTGTTCAGTAGAAATCTTTTAAAATTGGATTATTTTGACTTTATGACTCATTCTTTGATTTCAACAAAAAAATAGAAAAATTCTGTAATGGGAAATTCTGAAAAAATCAATGAAGTTTATTTTAGGATGTTCCCTATTACAGAAGTTTTAAATTTTTTCTTAGCACTTAGGTTCCCTTAAATAAAAACTACTTGCAAAGATTAAAGAAATTTTACTGTCCAGTTTTTGAGTTATATTGGTTTGAATATCAGATTTTTTTAGGGACAAAATTTTTATTTTGCAAGTTCAAATGATTTTGCATACGTCATCAAGAGCATGCACACAAAAACTGTTTTGAGCCTCCTTAATAAGAGAGATTTATTTTGCATTTTCCATTAGTCATACTATTGCACCTAATTTGGGAAGCATGGGTGGCGTAGCGGTGAGAGTGCTCGCCTCTCACCAAGGCAACCTGAGTTTGAGCCCCACAGAGCTTGGTGTTGTATGTGAGTAGAGTTGTTTGTTGGTTCTCTCCTGTGCTTGGAGGGTTTTTCTCCAGGTACTCCCATACTTGTCCAATACTTTGACAAATTTATGCATAGCATTGTACTGTAATTCATTGTGTTGTATTGTTTTGTTCTAGAATGTATTATTGAACTATTGCTATAGCAATATAATACAATACAATGCTATGCATAAATTTGTCAGAGTATTGGACAACCCTCGGTTCTCCAGTTTTCCTCCTTCTGCAAAAATCAACTTCTAAATTCCGTTTGGAATTACACTGGAGGAATAGCTACTCTGTAGAGGAGCCACTGCTAAATCCCATTTATTATTTATTTATTATTTATTATTTATTTTATTATTAATTTTGTTTCCAGGATATTGAAGCCCTAGAGTCCAGTCAACGTCGAAATGAGCAAATGCGCAAGAAGTATATTGGCCGACTGCTGCTTTACTCGGTCTTGCTATATATTTTAGCAGCACTGGTGTTTTATTTTAAATATTTCCCAACTAACTGGAGAGATAGAGTCATAAGGACTTTACCTCTTCTTATCTTCCCCCTTATGTAAGTACTGGTAAAGGCCTGGTCACACTAGGCGACAGGTTGCTGAGACACAGTGCAGAGATAGGTTGCCTAGTGTGTATTGCTTGTGAAACATCACTGCAAATCATTTTGTCGCTGAGATCATGCAACTAATTCAAACCAGTTTGAATTCATGCACCCTGTCCTGGGGACAATCCTGTTGTATCTACAAAGAATGTATGTGTCACACAAAGAGAATTGTCACTGCAACCTGTCTCTGCACCATGTTGCAGTGACTTGTTGTCTAGTGTGTCCAAGCCTTAAGAGATTAGAGAAACTTTGCTAGGATAATGTCTTTAAAAATTGGAGTTCTACCAAATGGGATTGAAAAAGGTTATTACAGTATTGATATGTTGGTTAGTGGAATGATATAGTGATAAACCAATTGATTGATAAAGTTTGATTAATTGAATGATTAATTAGTTCATTTGAATGAGTAATTGATTAAATTAGTATAGGAAATTGCATAAATGTGAATGCAATTTGGGATTTATGGGCATGAGTGATGCTTTGAAAGAGATCAAAATTAATTAGAACTTTGAAAGCATCATGAGTGATGGCGGGGGGGAGGAAGGGAGAGAGAAGGAGAGAGATGGAGGGATGGATGGATGGATGGTAGGGGATAGTTTCCCAGTTCAGCAGTCTGGTCTCAAAGGTATATATTAGTTACATTACTCATGATTGTAAACTGCGTGGCAGCAATACATGTTTGTGCCGTAATAGCAGTCTGTAAAAGTCCTCAAAAAATATCATGTAAAACTGATATGTCTGTTGTCAGTTCCTGTTGTTCCCTCATGACGAGGGGAGACCATTTGTTTGTTTGTTTGTTTGTTTATTTATGGATGGATGGAGGAATGGATGGATGGATGGAAAGAGGGAGGAAGGGAGGGATGGATGGGTGAGTAGATGGGTGGCATGGACTGATGGATGGATGGATAGACTGATTGAACATATTTATTATTTTCCACTAGTATTTATGGTGTCAAAAGACTACTCCACTATATATTTGTCAGTAGAATGACAAAAAATGGTAAGTACAAAAGGAATACTTTTTCCTAGTTTTGATGTGAATCATTTTTCATTGTGTCTCGTGATTGTTAACTGAACCAGAATTAAATCCTCATTTACAGCTCAGCTTCTTGAAGAACTGAAAGAAAAAAAGAAAAAAATAGTAAGTTGATGAAATAAATCAGCAGATAAATGGTGCTGACAGTCCAAAATTTTTATTGGATAAACAGAAATCTCATTCATCAACAGATGCTATCAGCTTTGATTTTTCACAGTCAAAGGAGCAATCTTTTT
Source organism: Stichodactyla helianthus (assembly GCA_015163945.2). Taxonomy (NCBI): domain Eukaryota; kingdom Metazoa; phylum Cnidaria; class Anthozoa; order Actiniaria; family Stichodactylidae; genus Stichodactyla; species Stichodactyla helianthus. The sequence continues at coordinate 3,720 of WUAP02146235.1, read as the reverse complement.
TATAAAGTATGATGATAATGTTTAAAGGCAGGAGAGTAGCCAACATAACTTGAATCACACAAGTCACATAAATTTGTTGGAAAGCATTATGTATTAGCATTATATAATACCATGGTCTTTACTTCACATATCTTCACATCCCCAACAACTTTTCTACTGGTAATGAAAGGCCCATTGACTTAGAGCAGATTTCGTATGACTGTGAAAAAGTCATGGCATGAACATGGCATGGACATGGTCAAGGCACGGCAAAAAAAAAATAGAATTCTAGAAAACACCATGGTCGCGGCAAGGCACGCTTACGGCACTTACTGTGCCACAACTTTTTCATAGTCATATGAAATCTGCTCTAACCGGGGGCTTTATTATCATTTATTATGATGTTGTGTGGGGTTGGCAAAATTGAGGGAGGTTAGTTCATCTCAAGAAGTCTTTTAGAGGCTTATTAAGTTGCAGAGGTGTGAGGCTGAAAGTCTGACTGAAGTCTTGGGGGTTGTAGGGGGTATGAAATTTTTACTCTCCACAAAGGGGGGAGCTATAAAATGTTTGGTAGCCAAGGCCCAAAATTTTGCTGACTCACCCCTACCACACTATGATAAATGAAAGTCCCCTAAGCCATCATTATAGATGTGACCAGGTGACCAGGTGTAGAACTCTCAGCACACAAGCATGCAGGTCAATATCTAGGGCAGAACTGGTTTATATGATCCGAACACGTGCTTTACAACACCATGCTCACACCACATTTGGAAAGTAAAGGTACTGTATTACATAACTGTTTAAGCAGCGTGGAGTTGACTTGACTTCTGGTGGAGTTTACTCAATTATTTTTAACAGAATCCTCAAGAAATAACATTACACAGAACCAAAGACACCACACCATGTCAACAACTTAGGTGCTTCTATTGCCAAACCCTCTGTGTCTCCCAGTTAATACTTGAAACAAGCTATGTAAGCTAATGTACTTCACAACAAATGGTGAATAGATAATTCTAAGACAACACTTGGTCCACTCTGCTACATAGAAATATCTTTTTTCTGACAGCTTGAAGAAGTAATGGAAAAGGAAACGTACAAGACAGCAAAAGAGCTCTTAGAAAAATATGATCCTGATTCTGATATCATTAAAGTGAGTTATCAGAATATTATTCACTCTGGTTTTCTTGTTCTAGATTTTAAGGGGTACTTTGCATAAATACAGAAGCTTGTTATCCTTTACTGCACATGAAAACTATTGTGTTCATGCAGAGTGCCCCTAAAAGTTGATGCAAATGTTGAGCCAAAATGCAATGCATTATTATGGGTCATAACCGAGCAGTGGCTTAAATGTTAAATTTTGCAAACTACAGGACATCATTTTTGTTAACTTGATCAAATACGTTTACTGATAACAACATCTCTTGAAACCCAAAGAGATCCAAAATAACTAAAATAATCTACCAATCTTCTAGTTTCTCTCACAGCCAGTTTTTATTCATGTATCAGTGTTTAGACAAATCCTTCAGTTTTTATAACTGGTCGTCTAAATTTTGTTTCCTTTTAGGATAATAAAAAAGATATTGCTTCTGCTGTTAGTCCTCCACAGAGTCCTGGCATGGCTGACCAGGCTACAGGTACTGTACCTAATATAATTTCATTAACTGGTTTTTATTATTATCAGAGTGTTAGCATAACCTTTAGAAATATTTGCATCAAATGTTGTATTGATTCACCTGCTGTGCACTTTGGATTTATTACTAAAGGCTCAGACATGTGATGCGATGTTGAATGTGATGTTGCCAGCAACAGGGAAATTCACACTGTGTGAACACCTTTGCAGCTGTTGCATGCAATGTCACCAACAACATTGTAGAAGTAGAAACAAGTCCTACTTTTGCAACATTGCTGGCGACAAATATCACTGTGTGAACATGTTTGTGACATTGCTTGCAATGGCATGATGCTCTCAGCCAATGAAATGTGATTAATTTGATGTGCTGCTGACTGCATCAATAAAGTAAACATAGAACTGAGTAACTGCACCTCACCAATTTTATGCAATTTTGCATGGAAAGTTGCATTGTGTGACATCCCCCCTAAAAACCCCATCACCAGCAACATTGCATCCAACATTGCATTGTGTATCTGGTCTTAAGTCACCATGTTCTTTATCCCATGTTTCATTGCAGGTCATGACAAATGACTTCCAAAGGCTCTTCTCACTTAACACACAATTGTTAATATTCTCCATTGCATATTGTTAGTCATAAATGGTGAAGAGTCCCTATGAGTCCCATCCTCTTCTCCTGTTGATACAGGCAATTTGCTGCCTTTTCCTTTCACCCACTTGAATTATGATAGCCGCCATGATGGTTTTCATATTTTAATGCAAATTAGCCATGAGGTTTTTCAGGGGGCAAAGCTGCAGCAAATTCCAAAGATCAAATTCAGTTTTTGACAAATATTATCCAAATGAAAGTATGTTATGTGGGTGGTTAAAATTGATCACCAATTTGAAGTTTTTTGCCCCCTCGGAAACCACATGACTTATTAGCATCACAACAAGACAACAAACATGGTGGCTAGAATATGGACAATTGTCAGACTTTTATTTGTGGGTCCTACTCATAACTTAGAGTAAGATTAACATTTAATAGCTTAACCTAATATTTCTTGCTTTAATATAACAAGCAATTCATTAATTCGGTTACCAGAGCTGATAACCTTGTTTCTCTTTGCAGAGCTAAGAAGAAGACAGGTTGGTAGTGCAGCACAGAGCCCATTAAATGGTTCATTACAAAAAGCCACATCTGTACCCTCATTAACAGGGTCTGTACCAGGCAGCCCACAGAGAAAAGTATCACCAGACAGTTCATTTAGAGATAGCCCAGTTATTCAGCAGAGGGCAAACAGCTTGTCTAACCTTGAACCACCAGGTATTCAGCCACTGAAATAAAAATAATTGTTCTATACTTAACAAAGTGTTGTTTTTGGTAACAGAATAAGTGGTGGGTTAGTACAGTAAACAGTGGTAAATAGTTGTAGGAGTTGATGAAGGGGTAAATGGTGGTATTGGTTGGTAAATGTTAGTAAACAGTGGTATTTCAAGTTGGTACATGTATTGACTAACAGTCAGCTGACATTACCCAACTCTTGACCAATTGTTGAGTGTTTGTTGGCCCTGTTGGTGGAGAGATGGGCAATGGTTGACCAACTGTGGATGGAGTGTCGGCAAGGTGTGTTAGGTAGAAGTGTTAGGTAAACCTTGGTGCTAAACCATGTATACTGGAAATCTGATCTGGCATAATATGATAAGGAAGCATTTTATGTTTTTCTGTCTTGGGAACAGTTTTGTGTGATTTGCTCTTTCTGTTAAAATGTTGATTAATGGTGGTGTAAAAGGTTGGTCAGTGTTATAAGTTGTATTATTGGTTGGTAAGTGTTGTTAAGTAGTGTTTACAACATGAGCAGCCGTGTTGTATCAGAAGTTACAACACAAGCCGAAGGCAAGTGATTGTAACTTTGATACAACATGGATGCATATGTTGTAGACTACTTAAACAACATCTAGGTGTATGATCTCATATTCTACTGATTTTTTTTGAAATGAATCATGTTTGGCTGAGAAAATCCAAGCTAAAGTTTATGCAAATGAAGACTATTCTGTATCAGAATTACAACCTCCTCCATGGTCAATGATTTCTATTGTGTTTTGCTCATTAATTATTCATGAGTTGTTTA
>WUAP02146234.1:0-26724 GCA_015163945.2 Stichodactyla helianthus | reverse complement strand
TCACTCGTGAGATATCAAATTGAACACTCGAAGATAAATTCCATATCTCCGCGCGCCCATGTATTATTCTCTATTTAGTATTCATTGAATTTAGTGTAAGGACAACATCAGGGAGCAAGAATCTTGTAATATGGGAGTATCTCCTTTCCTCTTTTTTGATCAGTTATAGAAATAATGTAAAAAAGATGTGAAAATAAAATGAATTTTATTTGTAAAAAAATGTTTCTGCCATAGTTTACCACAATGTGGGAAAGAAAACAAATGAAAACTAGATTAAACATAGCCCAAGCAAACGCTTTTTATCACGTTAAAGATTTCTGAATTGTCACTAATAGTACCAAGGTTCTTTTCGGGATTAACTTGGTATTGCTGTTAGTGCCAAAGTCTGTAAATCGGAAATCTCTATTGGATTTTAAAGGTTTTGGCACTAAAAAGTACCATTGGTCAAGTTTAATGTTGCTATAGCTTGCGTAAAGTAATGATTTCTTAACTGGATTTAAAGATTTTAACTGAAATTCCTTGCTTTCCGCAATGTATATCCTGGAATTCTGGATTTTTCTTTATTTTAATTGATTAATTTGGGACCAGACATCCAGACATCGATTGCTGAAGCGTCGTATGGCAGGGCGAAACCATTTACGGGTCAGCTGGAGATTTCGGCTCCAACACCGCTATCCATAATGACTAATCAGGGAGCTCGGCCGAAGTCTAAAGGGAGAGGTTAGTCGGCCCCTAGACCATGTGAGATTAACCCCTTGCTGTGATCACTGAATTTAGATCTCTCTATATCAGAACCACTGGTCCTTTGACGCTTTGCCCCATATGGGAGGTGTTAGAAAAAATTGACATGCGCAAACCATGGTCATTCCCAATAAAAACATTTTCTATTGCTTGGATACTAGTGATACAAATCAGCGTTTATTGCCGTTAAATCGCGGAAATCTCTATTTCAAGCCGGTACGAATGAAAATGAAGCGGCCGGATTCCTACAGTCCGGACCGTAATTTCAAACTGCTCGAGCGATAAAACACCCCAAAAAAAATTTTAACTTAATTTCTGTCTCGGGTATTCATTGACCGACCTCTGCTCAGAGGATGTCGGTCTCGTCCGAGTCAATTTTGACCTCTCACGCTCGGTACATGGTGTCAGTAACGAAACACAGTGATTTGTGATATCTACACCCCTGATGCCCATAGTCTTTCTGATCATTTTTGTAACTCGTAAAGACCGCGCGAAGCCGCTGTTAAAGGAACGCAGGAAAAAACGACACGTAGGATGGTGCGTGAACCATGGTGAGAACCCATGCCGATGCCTAGACGCCATTGATTAAATACCTTAAAAAGCCAAGAAACGAAGGCCGAAGAAAAAAGGATAAAAATTCTACTTTGGAAGCAATGTATCACGTCTAGACAAAAATACTTGATGACCCAAGAACAATGACAAAATATTCCTGTTTCCGTTTAAAAATGTTAAATCCAGTGTTGTTATTGCTCAATAGCAGTGGTTTGAGAATTAAATAATTTGATTACAACTGTGTGATTTATCTATTTCATATTAGAATTATTTTTTAAACAACAAGATCAACAGGTCACAGAGATACTTAACAAAAAGACATCCCTGTTACGTCATAAATATTTTAAAACGCTGATCTTCTCAGTTTATTTCTAGACATTTGATCTTTTCTCTGCATAAAAAGTTACCTATAAAGAACAAAGTATTTCTTTTAAATGTAACTTTTCGTATCTCGAGGGAGTTTTGTTAAATACTGCCTTGATCATATTCTGAACTAATTTTTATTTGCTCATCAGTAAAATCAACTCTAAATTGAAGAGAAAAGCGTTCAGGCACGGACACTATACAGCTTAACAGTTCACTTAAAAAGGTAAGTGGGTCATTAACTAACAAGTCTGTGTTTTCGCACCATTCGTGGCAACTCAGCACAAGATTAAAATAACCACTGCCATTCTACATTTGAATTAAGCGAAATAATCATTGCAAACATAGTCTAGGTAGACGAATTGATTATGTTTCTACCTGATTTTCGTTCATGTCTTGTCACGTCCACCTGAAACGAGATGATAAAAATTTTATGGTGTCAACCTCAATTTTGAAGCGGTCTAACAACCGTAAAATTATTATAAAGGTCATTTGTAACATGCATTCTCTTAAAATACCCTGACAAAGATTGTTAATGAAAGTAGTTCAAACGTTTTGGACTGATGCGGTTCAGTTTTGATAATTATAACATTTAACGTCTCGGTCACCTCAACAGGTGTTGCCAGTAGCAAATGAAAGCATCAACAAAAACTACACCAGGATTACGGATTAGAAATTCTTTGGGAGGGTTTTAAAATAGTATTTGTAACATGAGGTTCACGCCGGATTTCAAATCAAATTGTGGAATCCTGCAGTGGCATGAATTGAGCCGTACAACTATTTTGTTATAACTATTTTATTCTTTCTTATGGATTTGACCATATGCAAAGCACGCGTAGATAGAAATTTGCACTTTTTTCTGTATTTCTCTTTCTCTTTTGTAGATTTTTTGGGGAAATATAGCCTATCAAGGAACTGAGCCAATTCATGTGAGCTTGCACAAGTGAAAACCAAAAATGTTGAGAAATACTTTATAGACGTCTCGGCTTTTCTTAGGTTTTGGGCTGTTTTCAGTGCCGTTCTAGAACCTGGAAATTATTTTAATATTTTTTTGCCAAAGATGTGCATAAATTCACGCCTTATTGCCGGCTACAGATGGAAGTAAAATTTTAAAACTTTTTGGCCCTTATTAATTAATTGTAATAATAAAGTTAATTCAAGTAACTGATACGCACCAAGTCTTCATAAAAACATTAAAATTTTGTTTTCTGTCTTTATGTTTTAGGTTGAGATACAATGAAAGTTTCTGCACTACTCATCTTTGCTGCTATAGTCTTGTTAGGAGAATGCGCAAAGATATCAAAAGTATCCAAAAACACTGGCACTAAGGCCGTGAAAAATACCTCAGTAAAAGCTACTTCCTTGGTTATCAAGGAAAAAGAAAACCCTACAAAAACGAACCAGGATGCAATTTTAGCTGTAAATCACGCTGAGAGTACAATTAGAAAAGTAGTTTCACAAAATCATGCGACTAAAGTAACGAAACAAGATTCCGCAAACAAGGCCAAGGTTTCCATCAAAGCTTTCAAAAAGCCTTCAGGAAAAAATTCTTCACCAAAAAAACCTTCAGCAGCAAAAAACGAATCTCCATCTAAAGTTCATGGACAAAAAATCGTGAAGAGTGTAACATCTACGACGAAAACGAATAAGAAAAACAAGTATTGGTCTCCCAAGTCAGTTATTGTACCACCGAGTGGAGCCGCCATTTTAAGCAGCAATGTTGCCAGTAATCCCATACTAGACAAGCTTTATCAGGAAAGATACGAGGCTTTGGAAAAGGTTTCTATGCTTAACCATAAGATTAACATGTTGATCAATGAAAAACCAACCATGGATGAAGGTACCGAATCTTCGTTTTTGAGTCCGGGAGCTTTTGATTCCGGTTCGTACCGTGTACAAGGTGGTACTATGTTCCTGGGACCCGCAAACGCGGGAGCTGTTGTGGGAGAGGATGCAAAGAAAAGAGACGAGTCCTCTTCACCAGGTCCTGTTTTCAACACAGCTATAGATAGCCCTGTTTCTAGTCCTGCAAATCCTGTAGATGATTCACAGAGCGACTCTAGTGCTCTCGCTGATATGCCTCAGCCACTGGATGACCAGTTTGTTTCATCGGACAGCGAGTCTGAGGTTGGTCTGTCACAAAATCTTACTGCGCTAAGCGACACAGAAGTCATGGCAGCCGTAGATGATCAACTAGGTTTGTGATGAAATTTCATGAAAAATTACTGATTAATCTTTTACCAAAGCTCAGTAAATTGACGTTTTTTGGCAGCACTGATGTCCTTCATGGAATGACGACAGAATGGAGAAAAAGCTGTAAAAAAAAACAGCTATAAAGTATAGTGACAGTAGGTGCGCGGAGCGGCGAAAACAATGGATGTTAAAGTTAAGTTTTTTTTTTCTCCATCATTCTAATGACGGCCATCATTGCAGTCGAATAGGACTATAATAAAACAATCCAGTATTAGTGTCGTGTATGACGCAGTCCACAGACCTAGCTCTGAAATATTGGTAATACAAGAAAATACACAGAATTGCAAGAGTGTTACAGTAATTGACTTGGAACGGGGGGATCAAGAGCAGCATTTGAGGATTTTAGAGAGAAAAACAAAATATTAAAAAGCCGCTTTTTCGGCTGAAAAGTAGAGGACACTAAAAGTCTTCATAATATAGCAGGGAAGCCTCGGAGATGCCGTCGAAATTCATCAACATTTCGGACGATTTAAACTCTGCCACTCACTAAGCTTTCTGGGCTGTGTACACGTACCTTGCATAACATAAAACAGAAAAGAAAACTTTGCTTTAACTAATATTTTTTCTCGTTTAGTGCTTGGTGATCCAGAAATGTTCGATTCAGTTTGTGCTGTCTTAAAGCTAACATTTGAACACACGCAAGGAGCCATGGTTCTGGACGACTCTCCACAGACCAACAACGCTGAGCTTGAAGATGGTGCTTTTGTTTCAAACGAAGAGGCAAGATCAGGTCTTTCACTGAATCTTGGAGAAGATGGATACATGACTGTACCTGGAGATTTCAAAGGAAAGCCAACCAAAGCGGCAGCCATTTCAATGTGGGTGAACCTTAAGGACGTCGAAGGAGATAACCCTTTATTTCAAGCTTCTGAAAACAGGACAAATCACTACGACTTGAGAGTAGAAGATGGCAAGCTATCGTGGATACATCGAGATGACTTGGGTAAGGAGCTTTTCAATGTAACGGCCAAAAATGACACGAATATCACCACTGGAAAATGGCATCACATCGTTGGGGCTTACAGTGATAAAGCTAAAGAAGCAACTCTCTGGCTTGATGGAAAGCAAGTTGGTTTAGAAACAGGCGTTTCTGGTCCTTTGTCTCAGAACTGGGACAAGGTGTCCATGTTTAAAGGCAAAACATCAGGAATTGCTGACAATGTATTCATGTTTCGATGTTCTCTGGATAGAACCAAAGTTGTTGCATTGTTTGTGGCGGCAGCTTCACCTAAAGATGCAAAAAGGTCTCGAATTCCTAAAGTTAAACCAACCCACTAAAAGCTCTTTTAAGCAAAGGATTTTTCTCAAAACTTGTGGATCATAAACTTGAGGAAGAAAGCAATGCTTGTGGCAGAGACATCAGAAATTCTACATCATCTTCTTATTACACGGGAACCATATATAAGTAACAGCCAAGTCTTGAAACTACATCAGTGACTCTCATGTATCTGAGAAGTGAAGGAGGGTGAATATGAAAGTGAGGCCAGCTGTCCAGGTTAATCAAATTTGAAAGCTTTGTTTTAAATACTTGTTTGCTCGTTAAAGTTGATGGAGGAGAACTGACCTTGCTTTCATACTTTTCAGAGGAAGTCTCTTGACTGTCCTAAACAGGTATCAATAATAAAGTGTATGCAGGAAATATATTACAGAAACTCTCATTTACACACCAATCAGTAACCATACCACTGCTCTTCAGTTTGCATTTCTTGTTCAGCTACAACATCTTTACATGTTTAAGATTCTCTTATGAAAATTTCTTAGTTCAAGTTCAGAAAGAAAATTTTGTTTGAGAAAATGGATAGGAAGCCATTTCATAACCTAGATCTTATTTTCTTTCTGACTGTCAATTTGGTCTAAATGCAGAAGTGAGTTTGAACTTTTTGTTGATAATTTAAAAATTGTATGTGTGTGTGTAAATTTAAAATTGTACACAGAATTAGTAAAGAACTGATACCCAACCTCTATATTGTGGGGCCTATGGATGACAAAAGACAGGAAATAAATCACTCTCCAAATTGAACAATGGACCTCATTTATGAATAATGATACTTATATAGCCTTTGGGCTTGTTTTCAGAGGAATCCATTGGTGTATACCCAAAGACTTCTCTGTTTGAAATATCAAGATTATGAAAAATACTTACTTGAATGACATTAGCAATAAATTTTCCCAAGATTTTAACATGCTTCAATAGTTATGATCTTTTTGTATAATTGTAAGTTTTGCACTATCTTGCAATGCCCCTCAACATTTTCTTTAGTTTCTGAGAGCTATATGCAATTGTCTTCACTAGACCAGCTGTAACAATGCCTTTTGCACTTTGTGTTATACTGGATTTCATAACAATAGACACTACTCCTTGACGCACAAACTTTTCACATGTTGACCTGTCTTGAGCAATATTATACAGTATCTCATTGCTTTCATTTCTATCTTTTACATCAGACAGGGCTGTCCTAACCACCCTTTTCAAAAGAGCATTTGGCAAGGCCTTTAACAATGAAAATGTATTTCCAGGACTAAGATTCTGCTGAATGTTCCTACTTGATGTGGAGAGGTTTAAATCACTTCTTTTTGAAAGTAGCTGGCGATACAAGTCCTGAAATCCTTGAAGGTTAGAGTGAACGATTTTTTTCACTTTGCCTTTATCTTCACCTATAATCATTCTAAAATCCCCAGCATAAGACAGCCAAGAGATCGTCATGTATAACTCTTCCTCGCTAAACTTTTCGGGCAAACACAGCAACGCAGCATTGACAGCACTCGTGAGGTTCGTATTAAGCGCTGTTATAATGGCAGATCCTTGTGCACGATGAATAACTTGCACTGGTTTATGTAATCTTCCACTAGTATACAACCATTCCCACGAGTTCATGTCGTGGTAAAAATTCTCCAAACTAATAACGCCGTATTTTATCAATCTGCCACTAAAAGGAACCAGTGTGTTGTAGTAGACTCCCGCTCCAAATTTATCTTGGGCTGTAACGATAGCATTGGCGCCAAAGTTTTGAAGAAACGAATAGTGTGTAGGATGAATGGATAAGTTCTCCTCGTGCCATTGGTATGAATCGTCAACTACAAACACTAAGTCTATCATATTTTCCGGTGAAATATTTCCTATTTGCTTAAATACACCCGAACCATACGCAAAGGCAAGGCAAATACCTCTGGGGAACTTAGAAACTATTTCTTGTAGTAATGCGATTTGTGAACTCACTTCGTCCGCCATATTGGATTGCGCCGGTAACACAGGGAGCCCAATCTAAGTTTCTATCGATTTTTGAAAATTAAAATTCTTTAAAAAAAAAAGAAAATAGAGATGGAGTGATTTTATTTAACCTGTGAAATAAAATTTAGTGTAATTTCAAGTTATTAAATATTTATTTTTATTGTCTTTCTTTGTTCTTATTCCATTATTACAAAATAAATAGCCAAATTTTTAATTCACAGGTTAAGTAAAATCATTCTAGCTTCTTGTTTTTTTTGTGACACAAATTTAGCGTCTTAATTAAGTAAAAATATGGGTTTTATTTGATTTTATTAGAGAGAATATTTTACTTATCTTGGGTTTCCTGTGTCAGGCAGCAGATGCGCAAGGATCAATAATGTTTCCATAGTAACGAGCCAAGCAGTTCGAAGCTTTAATCACAGAAGTGTTTATATCGATACGTTCGATTCCGTGACAATGGCTTTTTTCAATCTGACTCAATTGGGACTGCAAGATACCATCAAGAATGGTGTAAGAAGTCCCGCGACGACTATTGGTATTGGACCAATAGCTGATGCTGAGAGCGGTAAGCAATTGCCAGTGAGAACCGGTCTAAAAGAACCTGTATATCCCAACTCTGAAGCAAATGGTTCGTACGTGAAGTATACCCAGCGTCTACACAAGCATATCAGACCACAGAAAGGTTAGTTAGTCGTGTTAAGAATCTCAAAGTAATTCAATTTTTGGATGATACCTTGAACGCGTACCTTGAAATATTGAAAACATTTTCGCAGCCCTGCTTTTGGGAGTGATGAAGACGATGAAAACAAAAAGCCGACCCCTACGAAAATTAAAGCTTAACTATCAATACTTTTTTCATGTCTGGGTATTATTGAGAGATATCTTAAAAGCAAATTGATAAAACACATCTCTTCGTCTCTCTCTTTCTGTATGCAACTCAATCGTACTCTGTGCAAAGACTGTTTTTTTTTCTTTTTCCCCTGAAGCAAAGAGCATCGGGGGCACGAAGTGTTAGAGAGGAAAGAAAACCTCCGATATCAGTGATAGTGAATCTCACTCCTCTCCGCGCATCGTACATCCAATGCTCTTTGCTTCACAAGAAAAGGAAAGAAAATCTTTGGGACCAGGTTCACAGAACAGATCAATTTCACAGGACCAAACGAAATATACGACAAGAAAGTAAACAATAATTTTTCGTATGGCTGGTGGATGAGGGACGGGGTACAAAAAGAAGAATGGACTAAGAATAGTCATCATCCCATGGTCAGGAGTGAAATGACAAGGTATGTGAATACATATCCTGGTGTGCAGGGAAGCATGCCTGCCTTATGGGGGATGCTTGTTATTAATAAGAAGTGTTATAGAGTACCCATGTAAAAAAAAGGTAATTTATTTATTTTACTTCAATAAAATGTAGGGAGTGGGTTGCGCAGTTCTCCCGAGCCAAGGGCTCATGTGTAAAGCGTTTGAAGGTGTGCCTTTTACCCCCTCTCTCCAGTGCTCCATTTTAGGAGTATTTATTAAAGCTAATTAAAGCTACACAGAATGGAAAGAAGTCAAAACAAGGATGCAAGGTCACTGGGAATCAAACTGAGACCTCCTGCACAGAAGGCAAAACCAACTGAGCTATCCCCGCTCCTACTCATGGGAGCTCTTCAACACCACCCTAAGAGAAAAAGTTATATGAGGTTCTGATTTCAATTACAATGCCCCCCCAACAAATCACTTATTTCAATCCCTGAAATATGACAAGCATCCTTGATTGACACTTTTAGGTGGAAGTTCCCCCACCAGGAAATCAGGGAAATTATGAGTGTGATATTGCTATGGGCAGAGAAATCCATGCAATGCTTTTTTGGTAAACAAAAACAAAACCAGAGTAGGGTTTGCGTAAAGTCTATCATAGTTTTTAGATTTCTGACAATAGACCTTTTTCAAAGTATATAAAATACAGCTGTGTTTCTTGATTACAGACTCATTTACTCAGGATTAGCCTCTTTTCAGTTTCAAAATATTCACAAATAACAATGGTGATATAAAGAATGTTCAACTGAAAAACATATTCAATACTAAAATGAGGCTAGCATAGCTCTCAAAACTGGAGTATTTCTGGCACATTCACACAATGCATCTTCCAGAACAGTGCATACAAACACACATTACTGGTAATCATGTGGCTAGAGTGAAGAGAGTGAACTGCAAGAAGATTTAAGACACCATAGGAGGGGGCTCAAACATCTATGTAATCATTTAATCACTTTCAATTTTTCCTTCAGATTTGTGGATGATATGACACTAACCAACAGAGAATTCACATTATTTTAATATTTATTATTATAATTTTATATTGTTTACATTTTTCATGACTTATTAAATCTTGTCTTGTTCATACTTTTTCATAAATGAAATATCTTAGCGTGAACACTGTGTATCAGAAACTCTAAGCTTCTCACTGTGTAACAGTATGAAAAATGATTATTCTTATATTCAGAACCACCTTTGTAGTTTAACTTGTTAAGTACTTGTTACAATTACCTCAGTCTGGTATTAAACAAAAGAGAAATAAAATTACTTTTTACTTAATACATGTAATATGTTTGATGTAAGGTTGTTAGTAGTGTTTACAACATGAGCAGCCATGTTGTATCAGAATTTACAACACAAGCCAAAGGCAAGCGATTGTAAATCTGATACAACATGGATGCAAATGTTGTAGACTACTTAAACAACATCTAGGTGTATGCTCTCATATTCTACTGATTTTTTTCAAAATGAATCAAGTTTGGCTGAGAAAATCCAAGTTAAAGTTTATGCAAATGAAGACGATTTTGTATCTGAATTACAACCTCCTCCATGGTCACTGATTTCTATTTTGTTTTGCTCATTAATTATTCATGAGTTGTTTGAGAAAATTTACATCATCAAATCATGAACATTTGAGCACAAAATTGAACATGACCTTAATTCTAATTCTGGATTATTTAAAATTCTCTAGAATATTGTTCTTCATATTTTTTTAAACTCTATGAGGGTGTGGGTTTTAGTAAAGGTGTTTTCTTAAATTGGTTTCCAAATCCCCTGATATTAGGAACCCTTTCCCCCTCTACTTCAGACATTATGGTAGGTTCTGCACTGGTAGGGCTTGTCTCGGCAATCATAATACCATAAACCTCACAGGCCACAATCAGACAGCAAAGAACAATAGGACCAATGATGGCACCTTCCAGGCCAACACAGTAAATACCACCAGCCACTGCTAAACCTGTCAAGTATGGGTGTCCACCACTAAAAATGAAATGGAAAGTTAGAATGAGAACAGGATTTTTAATTTTTTGAAAGAAAACAATCACTGTATGAAGTTCTGCTTGAATACATTTGTGTATGTGATTTAGCTTTTGGCTCTAACATACACATTCAGGCAAGAACCACAAAATAATTTGAATAACTAATGAGGAGAAAACAAATACCATGCCAGCAGTTTGAATTTGTGATCTTAGTTAGCATATAATTTGGCCAACTTTCACTTTGATTTTCTCCTAGAATTATTAATGGTTTGAGAAGCTAGATCAAACACTTGAAAGAGTGTTTCATCCTCTATCCAAACACCTCAAAAATTAAAGTTGGTTAAAAAACCTCAGCTGCTTCTCATTTTTGTAGCCACTTCTTGGCACATGTTTGGATATCAGATGCAACACCCTCTCCTGTTTTGATTTATTACATACAAAACATGAGCAAAAAATCCCCCTCCCATCCATCTGCACCTGCTAGGTGGAGTACACACAATCCCAAGGCAAGTGATAGTAGATTTGACACAACACAGATTTATTAAAGTTGTATACTACTTTTGAAATGCCCAAGTGTATGTTTCCATGTTCTAAAGAAGTTTTCAAGCTTGAAGTAAGTTTGGCAGGTGAAGAAACCCCAAATTAAATATTGATAAATAATAAGTCATCATCCAGTCTATACATCATGACCCGATAAAGACTACCAGTAGCAGTCAAAACACCCACAAATACAGATCGTCATGAGGAAATTGAATAGGTATTGCTTACAGGCCGGTAGGCTTGGGGGTTCAGACAAACCCCCCCTTGTGCTGCTTTTTTCAGCTCTTTAGAAAAGTAAAATGAATTTAAATTGAAAATGAGCCCAAGATACACAAAATCGATTTGACTGACTACAGACTTAGTCAAGTTGTAACCTCTTTGAAATCTGTCATTTTGGTCAGATTTTTTGTCTATTGGGTACCCTGCTGCTTTCATTATTTTGGCATGGAAATGGAGAAATGGTCCACCCTATTGGAAAACAGACACCCCCATTCAGAATTCAGCCTATGGGCTTGGCTTAATATTATTTCATCCACAATAAAGGATGTCTTTCATTCTAATTCATTTTTCATTCAAAGTTTCCAATCTATTCCAATGTAGGAGCTTTGATAATCAGGCTGTTTAACAAATTACAACACATGGCCCATCTTACCCTGAGATCTCACTGTAAATGGCTGTATCCACAAATGAGATAGGAAGAATGTGACAAATGGCCAATATAATTGCCAGCACCTCTTGATCTTGAACTAACCATAGTTCTAAAACAGCTGGTAGAGCAGCCCAGTAAGTACCAACAAATGGTACTACTGCCGTCACAGCAGCAATGGCTACAAAAAAAAAAAATGGATAATTTTTTTATCTGTACTGCTTGAATTTAAACTGTCCACAGCAATTGCATACTCTTACTCCCATAAAGTGCATACAAGTGACTACTATATGTAACTGGCACCCACCTGGTATGCTAGTGGCAGATTTCAGGGTGGGGTGTTGGGTTGTACACCCCCCTAAAGACAGGAAAATTCCCTCCCTCTCTACTATTGTACTCATTTCACTTACAAATACTATAGGTGGTGTATGCCCCTTAAAGAAGTTACAGTGCCCTTCAGACTGCCATATATAGTGCCCCTTTCATGGGTGCAACCTCCCCTATCTGGCCCTGGACACTAATCACTTTATAAGTCAGAGCACTTTAATTTAGTTGGGTCTTAGTAAAAAGATATTCACAAATATCAAATCCATCTACAGAAAAACCTTACACTATCTGCATAATTTTTATAAACTGTGAATTTTAAATAGATAAAGTAAAAAAGCGTTTTGGATAAAAAAAGTAATCTATGTGAGGGTTGCTTACAGTATACTAAGAACAAACTTACCAGATGGGATGAACACAATGTTGATGCCAAATAGTGTGTGTGTAAACCATGTGTAAAGTCCATAGAATGTAGCCATTTTTAGAGCAGCACCAAAGACATCTCTGCAAACATTTGAGAACATTCAAAAATCAATTTAAAATGGAGTTAAACCCATGAGTTTTTGAATTTTTGATTGGTTACTAAAGAGTGGAAGATTCTTGATAATTAATAACAAAAGTCACACATATTAGCTAAGACAGCTATTGTGTAAATTCAAGTATAAATAAAATCTAAATGTATGTATGTATGTAATTGTTTTGTAGTGTGATACAAAATTTGTCTTGGTAACAAAATCTCTATCATAAATTTACAATACAAAGGAAGATTAATTTAAAGATTAACTGTCATTTCTGACCCGATTGCCCTAAAAAGAGATTCACCAAAGCCTGCTGTTCCAGTGCCAGACATCTGACCAAACCACTCGACAGGTTTATACTGGTCACCAGACATACTCAGAAGGTAGAACAGAGCAGTAACAAACACAATCTAGGAATAAATAAAATGAAATTGATAGGGTGTAGGGTGGCTGGAATACTTGCATGACAGAGGGAATTGGTTCCTGATGAAAGTAGCCCACTCTACCAGCTTATAAACACCAATCAATCACTTGACAATGGACAATTTGGTCAAGGATCAAGTTGGTCAACTTTAAGTTATCAATTAATGGCCAGCAACTAGAATTACACAGTGATTAGATAGTGTGGTTTTTATGACTGTGAAATGCCACAGCACGTTGGCAGCATAGAAAAATCTGAGTCAAGGGAAAAGGGTTGCCAACAGAGGATCCAAACACACTCATATAATTACCATTGAGAGTCCAGTATTGAGCACATATGTCCCACTGAAGAAAACCAGTGACAATACCATGGTAACCAGGTTAATTACCATGGTAACATTGCCCTTCAATATCATATACACAGATTCCAACAACTATAGAAAAAGAGAAAATAAAACAATAATTTTAATTTTACAGCTGTAGATCCTCAATACCGTGATGATTTTTTCAGTTCTTGAATGCAACAACCTCAAAGATATCTGGCTCCAATGCTATCAGTTCATCTGGTTCTATTTTCTCAACAAATGAACCCTGTAATGAGAGCCTTGGGAACCCTAGTCCCTTTCAAAAGCACTTTTAGGGTCCTTATGTAATGCTCTCTTTGAGCAGATTTTGTATGACTGTGAAAAGGTTCCGGCACAGTCAGTGCTGCAAGCATTCCTTACTGCAATTGTGTTTCCTAGAATTTTGATGTACCTTGCTGCACCTTGTCTGTCACAACCCTGTTCATGCTGCAACCTTTTCACAGTCATACGAAATCTGCTCTATTAGGGACTGGTCATAAAGTAAGGGGGTAGTCTGGTAAAAAAAAGAGGGAGGTGGGTCCCTATGATTAATGAAACCAGGGGTAGGTAGAAACAATTTGGAGTTCTTATTTATTTGTTTATTTTAACAGTATTTTATTTTTCATTTATTGTACTTACCGACATAAGAATACCAAGATTTTCCTTGACAACAGAAAACAGTACTTTAAAGTCAAGTTTGGTGATCAAACTGACGGCATTTCCCCAGGACAATGCAGTTGCTGTTTCATTGGTTGTTATTCTAGTCCATCCAACACTTCCATTAGCCATCTTGCTTGCTATACTATCGTTACCCTAAATAAATATACATATAAAAAAGTTATCAGATAAGCCCAGGAAATTTCAATCCCCTATACCTAGTAAATGAAAATTGAGAAAATATGCTTGTGGAACAGACATTTTCTGAGATGTTGCACAGGGGGAAATCTGAGGGGAAATCTGAGCAGAGCACCATGTGTAACTCCACAAATTATAACATAATACATACACCTTAGATTGTAAAAACGTTATCATATATGAAAAAAAATAACACTTTAGCAAATTTACCAATTAGGAATAAATGATCACTGCAATCCAGCAAGGTCTGTCAACTTACACATCAACAGCATTGTACAAAAAAAACCCATTAATAACAAATTTGAGCGGCCTTGTACTTCTTAGTAGCATCTGATTGAGAATAATTCCAAATTCACAGTCCAATTCTGAATTATTTTTTGTGTGACAACGTTTTTGCAATTAGGTGTACTTTAACAAAGGGGAATTAAAATTTCTAAGAGGTGGGGTGTATTTGGTAAAGGTATTTTTTGGAAATTTGCATGACACACCTGACCCATCCATGCATGATAAAATCTATCAGTCAGATCCAGGACACTCTGCTGCAACTGTGTTGTTGTATTACCACTGCTGTCTCCAAGGAAAGTCCCCACCTTTTACAAAAAAAGCAACCCACTGTCAAGGAGTTCTTTTACAAGCTATGTCATGTCATGGGGACATTTCATTCTAGATGTATTCTCAAACATTCAGACAGAAAAAACTAAATTTGGAAGGCATTTGGCAAAAATACACATTTTAGAAAAACTGTCAGACTTTTCACATTTTGATTGCCTTTGCATTTATGTTTAAACTCTTAATGCAATAGATCAAATCGGCTAACACATTGCTATGTAGATTTTTAACCAATTCAAAGCCTCTGGGAATAAGAACTTTTGTTCCAAAACTTTCCGTATCATTTGTACATGACATCAAAATACAAAAAGACAAAGAATCATGTTCCCAAAATATTTGAATTGGGTGGAAACGTAAATAGCAACCAATTTGGTCTATCCAAGATAGGTTTCCATGGTGACCCCCTTCAAATGAAAATCCCACAGTGTATTTTTGTGTGTGTGATTTTAAAAAATCACAAGGAAATTGCAAATGATTTAATTTGGGCTGCCTGTGGTATACATGGTTCGTACGGGTTTTGGAAAGTCTTGGAAAGTTTTGGAAATTGATAATGCATTTTTCCAGGACCTGGAAAGCTTTGGAAAATCCCTTTTTCAACCACTGGGCTATGTAAAAGTTATGAATTTTTTGTAGGTAAGCCCAGCTCCTACCTTGCAAAGAACTGTTTTCGTTGATGTCGTTAAAAAGGTGATTATTGTTCATCATGGTGAATACGTCAGTTAAATAATAAAGTGTATATTGTTTGTTTCACGATGTAGTCACTTGAGTTGTAGATCGCAATGCTTCAACTGCTTACTGCTAGTCTTCATCACTGTTTTCATTGTATTAATTAAAATCGCCAATGCTTTTTTTTTTTTGCCTGCTGCAAATCAATGCCCGCTGGCACTTTTGGTCAGCAGTTATGGAAATTTGAATCAATAGGCTTTGAAAAAGTTTTGGTAAAGTTTGGAAGTTTTTACTGAGGAATCTGTATGAACCATGGGTATATTTTGCACAGGTATCCCAAAGAACTTGAAAGTATTCATTTAGGAACAACACTAAATACATACATCATTAATTACTACTCACTTTAGTGGCAATCCATTTCCTGCCTAACATGTATCCCCTTTCTACTGCTGAATCTAAAGTTTTCTTGAATTCAGCATTTTCAGATATCCACCTGAAAGATACGGTAAGTGTCAGGGGCTGTAAAATGAATAGTGACCTTAAGGAGTAGAATCTAGAATCGACAATGCTTGCACAATCGTCTTCAATATTTTAGAACAAGAAAAAACCTGAAATGACGTTCTTTCAAGGCAAAAATGTGTGTGTGATGTCCCCATTGTTGATTTTCTTGGCTGCTTTATATTCCCTAATTTTAGATGGGGTGAAGAGGCTAAAATGTCAGAGGATGTGCAGCTCCCCTGAGATGAATGATTTACCATCAATTATGGCTTTATCATTATTTACTTTTGGTGCCCAAGTCCCGAACATAAATGGTGCACCCCCTCAAAAATATCCTGGATCTGCTTCTGAACCCTTTCTCCCAAAAACTAATTCTTTTGGGGTCACTACACAGGCTACATGGCTACCCATATCCATATTCTGATTCAGAAAGGAGTATAGAATTACAGCTTAATAATTAATTACTTACTTCAAGAGATGAGGATTTTTAGCCATGACATCATTAACAAGATTACCAGTGACAGTGACCAAATGAACACTCTCATGGTGCACCTGAACATACAACACAGCACAAGAATAAGGTTTTAAACAATTATTTCTCTACAATGTATCTCCTGAGTTGGTGAGAAGTTGCTGGATGGGTGATATGGATTCGGTGATACACTGTGAAACGACATATAATTGCAAGCTGCTGTAATTCATTGCATAAAGTAAAAGTGACTGAGTTTTACCATGAGTAATGCTGCATGCAACACAAAAATTGATGATGTGATACAAGTTGCTGAGAAAATTGCATGATGTAATGGTGTCTTAAAGACCTCATTATAGGATGATCCCTTTGAGAAAAGCTCTACACATTTTGAGTCTTTGCTTAAATATAACAATAATATTGTAAGTGGTGTTGAATTAAATGAAGAAAGAGTGTCCGGGTCCTATCAGATTTACAAACAGAAGCCAAAGGCAATCAGTTGTTGATTGGTCATAAACTGCTAACAAATCATCTAGGATGATTTCATGTTGTTTGAAACAATAAGTAAGTTTGGCAGAGAAAATCTAAGTCAAAGTTTATGCAAATAGAGATGACAATTCTACCCTCCCTACCTCCACATGGGGCCATACTGTACATGTTCATGGTGAGCATTTCTTACCTGAACTGCCAATAAGACTGTCACAATTATGCTGACTACAATCAATCCAATCACCATGAAGACACTCATGAGGTTGTCTATTGACTTCTCCATCAAAGAATTCACCTGTAAAGAGATATAAAATATATCAGTATTTATTGCTGCACAACAACATGCTGTTTAATCAAGACGAATGGATTGAAATTCAGTACACTTTACAAATTGTGCACACAACCATCCAACACCCTACTGGCTCAGTTGGTACAGCATTGCTCTGATTGCATGCATGGGAGGTTGTGGGTTCAAGCCCCGGCTGGACTATCACTCAGGGTCTTAAAATAACTGAGCAGGAGGTGCTGCCTACAAATGGTTAGACTTTCAAATGGCTCAGATGACCACTTAAAATGGCAGTTCCGTCTCTCCACACTTTGTTAACCCACATCAGAGGGACCTAAAAGAACCACTGAGGATGTAAAGAAACTCTGGTGACCATCCTCAGTCACTACACTTCATTACTAACCATCTTGCATGATTGTAAATTGCATATTAAGCAATCTGAATTTACATTATCATTGTAAATTAAGCACCTTAGATTAGATCCATATAGAAAAGATGCTATATAAATCATAAATCATAATCATGACAACCTTTTGATCACCTCTGATGACCAGTTTTGCCATTCCTCTGATTGGTGCTGGCATGATAGCATCCTTCCTTTGACTTGACCACAACCTTAGCCTTTCACACCAGCCAAATAAGATCTCTTGAATGTAGGCCCAAGCTCCTGACCACACTACTATCAGTTTGATCAGGTAAAACGCAAAAGGGATAGGCAATAACTGCAATATCCAAGTATTCATCCAAATTCTTGTTAACAGAATAGCCCATAGAAGAGCAACAAAATAGGGATAACTTGCACTTTTTGGCTTGGATTTCTTCATTTTCAGTCTTTCTTTGTTTTGTCTTCTTAATCTCTGCAGCCTGGTCTCTCTACCATCAGTAGTGTCTGTTGCCATGGTTGTTTGGGGTGTTTCACTAAGGTCTGTTCTCTCTGAGGGCATCTTTACTATATCTTCAATATTACTTGTAGATGATTCATCAGAGTCATAGTTTATAGGTGACAGAACGGATGCTGCAGCTGATAAACCTTCAATGATGCTGTTGCGCTTGTTTGGCTCATCTTTGCCACTGCTGCCGTTGACTTAAAATAAAAATAGCCTCTTTATTTAATGTGGTTGAAAACAACTAGATAAATCATAATTATATGATCCAGTTGAAGGTTTTATGGAATTTAACAATAAATACTATTTTCACATGATTTCTCAAACTCATGAATAATTAAATTTGTCCTAGAATTATTCATGGTTCAGCTGTGCCTTGACTTTTTTACCCAAATCTCAGTGTTTGAATATCAAATGAAACACTTTTTCGCATGTTTGATCTATTATATGAAATGTTATGATGCATTGCACTTTCATCACAACCACTTAACCAACAGTACAAATATGTACTTGGGTATTTGTTTTTCCATTTCAGACCATGTCATTCCCTTTGGTATTATTTCTTTGTTTCTTGGTAGAACTTGAGAGGATACATTAATATGGATAAGCCTCACAAAGGATCCTATTCCCAAGAGAATGACACATGGTCTGAAATGGGAAAACATTATGCCAAGGGGGATTTGGTCTATTGCAGAGCATGAGGTGATTACTCATCTAATAAAAATGCTTTGTTACAGCACAATCACAGCCAGAGCAAGGCACATCCATACAGTCATACAAGAACTACTTTAATGTTTCACACCATTTGAAATGGTCCTTACCTTGATCTTTAGTAGCAGTAGCATCGGTGGCAAACCCTACCACTGTCAAAGTAACAATAACCAAGAATAATGGTACTCTATAAACACCAGCAATTGAGGCCAAGTAGATGACAAATGCCATCCATACTGGAAAAGATAATATTCGCATAGCTTGTGAAGATGATGGTGTCCACCAAAATACAAGAGCAATGGCATAGCTAATGATGACAGACCACACCTAAGATTGAATGAAATTTTTAAAACATGGAGAACTGCCATGGCATAGCCAAGAATAGAATTTTTAAAGGATTTCTCAACCCCTTGTTTCTACCTTTTGTCCTGTTTGGCTTGGGGATTTTGATTCAATTAAGGAATCAAATTTTTTTGGGGAAAATCAATTTTCAGAAAGGGAATTAAAAATATTGACTAGCTCCTCGACATCTAGACACAAATAGATGTCATCAGTCATAGGAAAAAATATTTTAAAAATATTCATGGAAAAAAGAGTAGTAAAATTATGTTTCTCATACAAAAACACTTTATGTAAAATCAGAACTAATCCCAACTGTGATTTTTGAAAGAAATATACTGCTGGGAAAACAAATTCATTGAACACATACATGGGTTGCTTAAGGAGGCTTGAAATGGTTTTTGAAATGGCATACACTAACAAAAATGGCCTGGAAAAACTTTATCTGGGTAAAGTTTGACAGAAAGTAGACCTGAAAGACCAAATACCATAAAATAAAGATTAGAATGAAATTGAATATGTGATGTAAGGTGTTGCTATGACAACGATAGAACACTTCAAATGTGAACAAAGTTTTTCATTCAAATAATCATAACTTAAGAATGGCACAGTAAAAATCGTTTAAAATGGGCTTATTTTAACTTCATGATCCAATATTTGATTTGAAAGAAAAAGAAAAAATTTTGTAAGAGGAAATTCTTAAAAATCAATGAAGTTAATTTTAGGATGTTCTGTCTTATAGAATTTTTTAATTTTTTCTCAGCACTTACGAACCCTAAAATAAAAACCACATGCAAATTTTAAAGAAATTTTACTGTCCACTTTTTAAGTTATTTAAGCTTAAATACGAGGTTTTTTGAGGACAAAAATTTGATTGATTTTAATTAATGCGTTGTATACATCATTAAGAGCATACGCATGAAAACCATTTCAAGCCTCCTTAAAAACAAGAAAAGCAAATCTTGCACATAAATCCCATTTATGGGAATAAATAAAAACATGAATGGCTTTCCGCAAACACATACAAGAATTTCGTAAAACACAAGAATGGTTTCTTCATTCAAGATCCATTGATGTGTTTTGCAAAATGCACATCAAGTGTTTTTAAAATTCCCAACAGTGTCTCTCACACCAAAAAAGAAAATTAGAACCCAAAAAAAAAACATTCTTGTTATTTTTATAAGAATGGGAAAAATGTAAAACCCATTTATATTTTGTGAAATCTTTTTTTTTGTTGTTGTTTTTTCCATGACTAGTAATACTAAAGGTGAATTTACATGAACGCATAAAGGTTTAGATAATGATGTAACTTTCCAACCAAGTGAAAGCAGAAAGAATGAAAATGGGAACATAATTATAACACATCCAGTGAACTATTTGATATTCATTTTAAAAATAACTATTATTTTTAAAAACAAATGACTGAAAATATAACTGCGTTGTACGTAACTAAATAATTAATGACATCTAAATTATTTGTCGTACGTACTTATAAAAACGTGAATAGTAAGAATTCATATATTAGATTAAAGTCTTAAGCTTACTTACCGCAAAAGGATTGTTAAAATAATCCATAAATATGTATAGAGTAACACCAGCTTTGTATAGAATAGAAAAAATCTCCACAAAGGGTCGAAACACGTATAATCCATAAATAAATGGAGTTAAAAGTGTCAGTATAACAATTATACGAAGTCTTTTTGCAATGAATCCTCCAACAACATCAGAACAATTGTTCAAAAGTTGAAAAGGGACGACAACAGCACCAAGGACCAACGGAGTGTTAGAACTACGCAAAGACGTCAACCATTTTCTAAATATCCTTGTCATAGTGCTTTTGAATGGGTGAAGGAAGGCTCCGCATAGTCCAGCCCATAGTAAAGGTTTAAGGAAGGGGTCCAACACGAAGTATACAGCGACTCCCGCAGCTCCTCCAGCTATAACGAACACCAAAGCAACAGTGTTGTAAAATGCTTGTTTTAAAGCCTTCTCGTGCTGAGCTCCGACTGAATTAAGGACTGCATTGAAAGGCGAGAAGTACTCAAAGCTTGACTGACGTCCAGGAGACTTCAAATTGGCCATTTTAAGCATTTAATTTTTTATTCAAAGTCTTGAAAATCTAATCTTACCACACCAAGCAGCTGCCATCTTGTTTTTGAGCAGGGAGCCACAGGGAGCCCAATTTAGATAAAAGTGAAAATCAAACATATCGTATTTTATCGACACTATTGTCTATTTTATTTATTTTCTGTACTCTGAGACCGAGATCGTGCGCTATCCAACAATACGGGAAAACCTACATTTTTTTCCTATGGTCGATGCTATCGCTCCAATATAAAAATATCTCGGTCTCAGAGTACAGAAAATAAATAAAATACGGTTTTTATATTTAATTTTTCATTTTCACTTTTATCTAAAGTGGGCTTCCTGTGGCCAGGGATCTTTTTTTCCCTAAAATGTTCATAAACGTGTGTAAAGTCCTGAACGAAGATATATAACCTTACCCTCCCCTCCCCCTCAAATATCGGTAAATACTTGAGTCCCTGTTATGTTATGCCAGCGGAGTAGTACATTAGGCTTGGCGTTCATTATGGCAGTTCTTCACTTCAATAAGACGTTAGACGAAGTAAAACTAAAAGATGACGGCCTTACAACCGTCACGTCCGAAGAACAACAGAGAGTCGAAGACGTAGTATCCAAGAATTATGCCTCGTACCTCAGAGTGGCGGATTTAAGCCCCGATTTCCCTCTACATCGTCAGAAACATTTGCACTATTTACGCCGTGGTCTAAGGCATCTGTCCGACTCTTATGAATGTCTCGATGCTAGTCGACCGTGGCTTTGCTACTGGATATTGCATTCGCTTGAACTACTCGACGAACACGTGCCTCCTCAAGTTAGTTCCGATGTTGTGGATTTTCTTCGGAGGTGTCAAGATCCCGAGGGGGGGTTCGGTGGGGGTCCAGGACAGCTACCCCATTTAGCACCCACTTATGCAGCTGTTTGTGCGCTGAGCATCCTGGGAAGTAAGGAGGCTTTTGATGTTATAGACCGCAAAGGGTTACAGAATTTCTTATTTAGGTGTAGAAGCGCCGATGGGTCATACTGTATGCATGTTGATGGAGAAGTTGACATACGGGGTGTTTACTGTGCTGTTGTGGTTGCTTGTATTACCAACATCTTGACACCGGCACTTTTTGAAGGGACAGCTGAATGGCTTACAAAGTGCCAGACATATGAAGGAGGCTTTTGTGGGGAGCCTGGTCTGGAAGCACATGGTGGATATACATTCTGTGGATATGCAGCTTTGATTCTATTAGGAAAAGAACACTTGATTGATACTAAGCGTCTGTTACACTGGGCTGCCAGTCGCCAAATGAAACTAGAGGGTGGATTTCAAGGCCGCACAAACAAGCTGGTTGATGGCTGCTACTCCTTTTGGCAAGGTGGAATATTCCCTTTGATACACAATGTGCTTGAAGCACAAAGCAACAGTGCAATTAGTCATAGCAAATGGATGTTTGATCAAGTTGCTCTTCAAGATTTTGTTTTGGTTAATTGTCAATACCATGCTGGAGGTCTGCTTGACAAGCCAGGAAAAGCAAGAGATTTCTACCACACCTGCTATTGCCTGAGTGGACTATCTGTAGCACAGCATTTCATTCTAAAACACCAAATGAAAACCAGCATAGTTGGAGGAGAGAACAATTTACTGAAGCCAATTCATCCTTTGTATAACATTTGTATTGACAGTGCTTTAAGTACATTGAAGTATTTTAAAACCCTTGATGGCCCTTAATAAGCTTTCACAAAAGTACCTATGACTCATCAAAAATGGTTGATTAATGCTAATGCACTGCCTCTTGCCACTGTCATCATGGGTTTCATCCCTGGACCTGCTATCTCATGTGAGTAGAGTTGTTCATTGGTTGTCTCCTGTGCTTTGAGGGTTTTTCTCCAGGTTCTCTGTTTTTCCTCCCTCCACAAAAATCAACTTCCAAATTCATTCCGATCTTTGGGCATCCTTAGCTTAAATACTCCAGTTTCTAGTTCTCTGTTGCTCAGCGCTAGCCTCATTTTTGTGTAGAATATTCACATGCTTCAGTGAAGGTCCATGGAATTTCAAAGTGTTTGTATTGCGGTAGTTGTGCATTCTTTACTTCACTGTTGGTATTTGTGAATATTTTGACAATGAAATGAGGCTAACCCTGAGCAAATGAATCTGTAATCAAGAAACACAGCAGTATTTGGTGAACTTGAAAGGGGTCTACTGACCCTTGTTGCTTCATAAAATAAAAGCTTTATATAGAAGAGAGAATTGATTATTTTAGATTGGAAAATATTTTGAATTTAAATGTACTGTAAATGATGAAAACAATGTGAATGCAATAACATATTATGTTACAGCTTTGTACTCTCAAAGTAATTTGAAGATCAGTCAATAAAACTTTTCATTTGTTAAGTTGGTTTAAGCTAGTGTTTAGTACAAGGAAATGTCACCAATGAAAGACAAAATGTGAGACCCATTCACTGGTTTCTTATTCTCAAATTTGAGGGGGTACATTGTGTAAATAAAATAGCTTGTTATCCTTCACTGCACATGAAAGCCATTGTGTTTTCATGCAATGAAATTGGACCTCAATTTTGATGGTAGTAAGAAAGCATTGAATACAGCATATCACTATGGCCAATTTGCATCAAATTTGGAACACTATGAATGCAATATAGTTTTAATCCTTTCTTGTGGGACAATCCCATGTGCAGTGAAGGATAATAAGGTATTGTGCTTATATGCAGTGTCCCTCAGTGTCAAGAAAGTATAACCAGTTTCAATAAACAGTCTAGAATATATCTAGACCCTTCCCTAACAGATATTGCAATGAAGGTGAATCCAAAAGAGCTAGACTCTACTGCTATACAAATTTCAGCTCTTCATATTTGCTTTTATAACCATTTAGAAGGTCTGGGAACTAGTAAAACTTGACCAGGGCAGGTGAGTTATCCCATCTTTTGAGGGTTTAAAAGGGAAAAAGTTAGCCTGGGAGCAGGAGGATTATAAAGATAACCCAGGATGGAGGGTTACTCTAGCAAGCAGAGATGAAAACCCTACTTCTAGGGTGACCCATGTCTCCGAAAACATGCTAATGCTAGATTAGCCCTAGGGCTATGATAACATCACATTGCATCTCATATGAAATTCAATAAAGTAAATAGATAAAATAAAAAGTCTATCATTATGTTGGTATACCCTTTGCTATATACACTTAATTCAAAAAACGTCGTGGCATTGATTGACAATTGACAATAGGAGACCGCAAGGGAGATGTTGGTAAATTATATTATTGTATAATCATATGAATACTGATTAACATTTAATGTTTGAATATATTTGAGGTCTTTATCAACAAGCCTGTCAGTTTTGTGGTAGCGTCCTACGCAGACATTCTTAGTGTCGTCACGCGACGCTTTTACACTAAGAATGTCTGCGTAGGAGGCTAGTTTTGTGGTAGACTGCACTTGAAACCATAATCCTTTTCTGTCATTGAACAATAGTTACTGCTGTCTTAGCGTCACGCCATCAAAATATGTTCACTAGTTTACACGCCATCAAAGTATGTTCACTAGTTAAATGTTATTTTGTCGAGTCCCATTCTAGAACAGAATACTATAGAACACTTAGTTTTTTCTTCCTTTGTGTGTGTTGTGGTTTGTTTGTTTGTCTTTTTCCTTGATTTGTTGTTGTTGTTGCCGTTGTTTCTCAGAATTTGTAAAAGGAATCGATTGTGAAGGAATTCTTTACAAAAGGAGCAAAATAAGTTCTGTACGCGCGTCAATTTTCGATTTTTCTAAAACATGTCAAAACCCAAAACCTAGGTGTGATCTTTCTTTTTTATTTGGACTTCTTGGTTTGAAGGCACCTTGTTTCAAGACTGGCCTGGTTTGAAGAAGACGGAATGGCAAGGCGAGTCCAGAATCTAACGCTAAGTAATTCGCGCGCGAGCATTTTCAGTTATTAGTGCTGTCGTGGATACCACAACCTAGATACCGTACCGTAGAAAAAATTCAAACATTCGTGATTGTCAGTTCGTCTAGAAGAGGGTAAATAACAGTGAAAACAACTAAATACGAGTAAAATACAAGGGATTAGACAGATATCAAGCTTTCTCAAGGACGGAATTTTACAGAATTTTAAACTAACCCACGCTATATCTTACTACCGCGGTCAGATTCTAGAGGGCAGTGTCAAAATCAAATTACAAAAACATGCATTTGACGTTTTGCGTGTAACAAAAGGTCAAGAGTGAGCTCTTGAAGATGAAGAGCTCATCACAAGTGACGGAGAACACAGAAAACCCTCCTGCAAGAAGAGAAAGGATTCATTCGCTTCAGGTTCAAAACAAGGGCAGATGGAATACAATTCATGCCTTTTCCGGGTTCTTGATTCAGAAAGGAATTACTCCGTCCGTGGATTATACATCTAATGCGATTAAGGCTTACAGAGAACGGAGAGCATTGTATCAAAAGAGTAAACAGAGAAGTTTAAAGGTATCTTTGTAAGTCCTAGTTACCTCTGGTGCTCCTCAGTTCGGGAAGAGGGAGAGAGGAGGAGTAGCTCAGTCGAGTTTTCCTTAGGATTTCAAAAAAAAAAAAAAATCTGCTTGGAAAAACCTGTTGGCCGAGCGGCTCAAGACAAGACTTTCAAGAATAAAACCAAAATTGTCTTAAACTTAGTGATAACTTAAGATTTTAATGCTAATGAAAGTAAAGTGAATGCGTTCGGTGTGTATGTATACAAATAGAAAGGATAAAGAGAAAAATAACATTAAGGCCTTGGCGGGTATCGAACCCCACATCTTTAGGACCAATTAATGGTAACATAACTATCCTGGCCGGTGATACAAAAAAATAGAATTTCTTTCTTGATGTATGTCTTGCTTTTTTTTTGCTTGAATGTAGGTAAGGAAAAAGAAATAGCTATTTTCCCAAAAATTTATAAACCACTTTTTTTTAAATTTATTAGTGTCTTTTTGATCTTTCAGAACGACCTTGAAGGAATCCAGCAAGAAAAACTTAAGGTAACGTCGGCCATATTTTAGTAAATGGTCCATTTAGTCGTCCTGAAAGCAGAAGCACAATTCATTCACATTCCCCCGTGAACGCGCATGTTAGTGGCGGGGATAATGCTTTCCGTCCCTGGATGTATCACGTGACATTCGCTTCATTCGATTCTGGCCAATCAGTTAATGGTACACCAGAGGAGCGTCTCATCATGCCACGCACCTCTCCTAGTAAAGGTTCATAAGCTAAAGCGGCCATATCTTGCTTCCCGGGGGGGGGGGGAGAGCACTACGGGATAAAGGTATCGGGTATGCTCGTCGGCAAATTTTCAAAAATACCCCTAAAAGTTACCGGAAGTCTTTTAAAAAGGGTGTGGCTGGGTGATTTTTAACCCCTTAGAGATACCAAAAATAAAGAAATAAAATTGGATTAAAAGACTGTTGAAATACTAAGTATTTCTGATATTAAAGCGCCTAAGCTCTGCGTAACTATGAACATAAACCCTGCGAAAAGTGATGAGCTCTCCCGTTTTCGATACCCTAAAAGATACCAGGTAATTCTGAAATTGTAAACTTCAGTTTTAACACCCTAACAGATACCAAATCGCTGATTTTTACCCCTAAGAGATACGACGAGCATACCCGA
>WUAP02146233.1:23925-44871 GCA_015163945.2 Stichodactyla helianthus | reverse complement strand
ACCTCGGTGATAAATGCAGTACTGAGTCTGCGTATGTTGCTTACGCTTATGCTTGCGTCGCTAGTGAGAACCAGGCTATACGTTTTGCACACCCAAAACCCGCTTAAGTTTTTTTTAAAGATTTTTAGTTATAAAAACAAATACAAAACGCTCAAAAAATCTAGCTGCAGCAGCCCTAATTCACTAAGGCTTGATTGAATTCACTGAACCGTAAAAATCATAGATTTTCCGTAGAAAACTTAAGCAAAGGTGTTCTACATATAATATTACATGCATTAAAAATATCAAACCACCAGCCGTCACCAAACTTCTAGGACTGTAACGCAAGTTTTCGAAACTGCGCGACTCGTTTTTCTCACGTAACTCCATTTTAAACAAGCGCAAGAATTGAAGAAAGATTTCAAGGGCCCGCTTTACTTTAGGTCACCGTCTAAAGGCACGTGCGCATGCGTCCTGGGGCTGTAGTTTTCCATCCTTTCGCTTGTTTCACTGTGAGCAGTGAAAAAAAAAAGTTCGTCAGCCGGTGTTTAATAAATAATGCTATAAAATTATCCATGTTTATACTCAAAAGGCGAGTTTTTCTTAAATGAATAAAATATATGAATGCCTCGTTGTTGTTGTTGTTGTTGTTGGACTCAAGCGAGCATTAATCGATGGAAATACCAGGGTTTTGCCGGAAGCAAAACCTCACTCAATCGACTCTGATTCCCTATTAGACTCGGCCTAGTCCTACTCATCCTCGTTCTAAGAGCCTGCGTTCATTTTGACCTCCGCCAAGAACAAAACAGCTCTAGAGACAACAAACACGAAAAACGAAACCTGGTTTTTGGAATAGCCAATTAGAAAGGGCAGATATATTCGCCAGATATGTTTCTTAGCGCTAACTAAAAGGAACGCGGGCTCTGGGAACGAGAATTATAAATGGCAACAAGGCATGAATAATTGTGATAAAAATGAATTATTATTACTAGAGGAATTCAAGAAATTAAAGTGGAATCCAACTGAAAGGCAGCCGAAAAAGATTTCACTTCCGTTACTTGCTGCCCTGGGTCATTCGTCAATTAATATTTATTTGATAATCAATTACTAACAAATATGTTATGTATAAATAAATTCCCTAGAATCCTTTAATATTCTACTTTACCGAGAATCAGAAATC
The DNA here is from genome assembly GCA_015163945.2 of Stichodactyla helianthus. Classification (NCBI taxonomy): domain Eukaryota; kingdom Metazoa; phylum Cnidaria; class Anthozoa; order Actiniaria; family Stichodactylidae; genus Stichodactyla; species Stichodactyla helianthus. The sequence goes on along the minus strand of WUAP02146233.1, from coordinate 43,712 downwards.
GAGAAAGAAATTGAGGTAGCCAGTTCCCAGGACAAAATCCCTTCACCCCCCCTCCAAGTGCAAAGTCACCTACCCAAGGGGGGAGGATTGGGGAGGAGGTGATGCGTAGAACAATTACATAGATTACACGGAAAATTTCTTATTCTCGTACTTCTGAAACCTACGGATCGTCAGTGCTAACTAAATTATTGCTACTTGATGTCTCCTCTCACTTTGGGTGAGGGGCAAAGTCATGTCACGTGACCGGAAGTAAAGTCCTTTATATAAAATGTTGAGCTCTACTTCCGGCTGCGTGCGCGAAAGAGAAACACTTTCTTAGCTTACAAATTAATTTGTTCATTCATTTAAATTGTGCTAGTAAAGTTACTGTCATTATACACGTTTAGTCGTGAGTGCAACAGTGCTTCCCATACTTTCATTGTACTCCATTAACACCATTGAATCAACAGTTTTGTTGCTTTGCTCCGTGTCGCTTTTTCGTTGGTTAACCGAGTTTTTCTTGAGCTTGGGGTGTACTCTAGACTCTATCTGATAGCGAGAAGGCAACCACGTATGAGAAAGAGGTATATGGTTCAATGGATCAGTTATTGGATGAGCTAGTGCGAGTTGTAGTGTGTAGTCATGCTTATGGTAATTAATGGTCTTAACGAGGTAATGCGTCGAGTTATTAAATGAGAACTTTCAAACTAACATTTCGAAAACCGTAAAAAGTTCAAGATTTGACAGACAACCCCTTTTTGTTCGAAAAAAAAAATAATAATAATAAATAAATAAATAAAACTGGTTCCATGGGAAGAATTTGTCCTAACCAGTTTGGATGAATATCAACTACAAATTGGAATTTTATATCAGATCACATGATAGCTCTCGTGGCATTTTAGGGTTTATTTCGATGAGCGCATGCGCACTGCACGGTTACGGTGCAAAAATGAAGGCCTCTGTTGACCAATCACATTGCGCGAGACAGTACTGTTACGTAAAAATATTTTAAGTTTAGTTTTGAAATGACACTTTTTGACTTCAGCATGGCGGATTTGATAATCAAGTGAAACCTGTCGGGAAAATCTATCAAGAAATCGAGCAATAACTTTGAAGTTTTGATGTGCAAATGAAACGCGAAGATTACTTGATATGAAGATAACTTTATAGGAGTGCGAAGTATAAAGTTATTAAACTAACATGTATTCGTTATTGGTGTTATTCTGATGTCACATGGATGGTTCAGTCGATGTGTTTCTTTCCGTGAATGACTAGTGTGGAAAATAAAACCGCTATTAAACGACCATGCACCTGCCACACCACCACCCGGTTGGCTGGAATCGGTTGAGAATTGGTCTATTAACGTTGTTCAGGGTTCAAGCCCTGGGTCGACCAACACTCAGGTTCTAAACATACTGAGAAGATTTCCAAAAAGGTTAACGGGGCGAACGACGAATGGCGATCGGTGATTGGCGATTGCGCGACCGCGAAAGGAACTGTGGAGTAATGAGAATTACTTCATATTAATTTCTTAAATACCTAAAAGTGTCTTTACTGTTCAGCGAAGATCTTCAGCAACATGAAGAAATTCTTATTGCTCGACAGTTCCTTTCGGTCGTGCGATCGCCATAAGCTGTTCGCCCCATAAACCTTTATTGAAATAGCTATATATACAAATGGTGAATCGGATGACCCCAAAAATGGTGTTCCCGTCTCATTTAGAAACGTAAACATAGAGGGCCATTAGTTTATCAGTGCTTAGGTGACTGTCACGTGTCACCCTCTCTAAATCAAGTACGCATGCCCCACGAGTGCTATTCAAATACCGCTGACCATTGCTGTTAAGTGTGACGTAATTCGAAAGGAAAACGACTTCCGGGTCCAAAATGAAAAGCAGTTCTTTGAAGATTTTTCTTGCTTTGTTCTTCATAGTAGGAATTGGTGTACATAGGTCTGTTTATTACAGGTGGAGGAGGAATTATGGATAAATGTTTTGCTTTTATTTTAGCGCATTGTGTGAAAAATTGGACCCGGAAATACGTCACAACTTACAATACAAGAATAATAATAAAAAAAAACAATCGACAAAGCTTAACTGGAGATACTAAATCATTCACTAACAAGTGGGTTGTCGCGTCCTTCGGGTTTTGTCTTGGATTTCTTTACATTAAACTGAAGCAGAAATTTTTACGAAAAAGATATCAAAATCGGACGAATGCTTTGGGTTACGTCATTGGGGAATAGCCCGCGCATGCGCAATTTTCTTAGAAATAGAAATAAAATCCAGACGTAAAATTGTCAAACTTTGCGTGCTTTCGTTTGGAAGATCCGAGTATTTTCGTCAGGCGTAAGATGGGGGAAGGGGGGGGGTGGGGGTGGGGGATGATAGGGGATATTTTTTCGACAGGTAGTATAAAAGTAACGAATGCTACAAGTTGAACAATGCCACAATAGGAACCAGATGACAGGCAATCTTACTATTAAGACACTAAAAATCGTTTAAATAATTTGTACCCTTCCCCAACGTCCAATTTAATCATGTAATGTGCATAAAGAATGATTGACAGTTGTATTAATATTTACATGGCAGCCATTTTGAAAGGAATTAAGCCAGGTCACAAAAACAGACCGGGAACCCGTAAGACATCAAATATGGCTGAGTAGTAAAACACTCACCACAGATACTAAAAAAAAAAACCCATCTATTTTAGGTGCCAATATATACTTGAATTAACCTGGCTCAGTGATCTTACATTTTATAAATCGGTGCAAAAAAAATTTGATTAGCTATCAACAATTATACCCTAAAACTAGACTACCTAATTAGTCATTCATTGAGCTCATTCCCGTTAGAAACGAACACGAAATGATTATCTTTCGCTTGAGGAATGAATTCGCACGAATGACCACAAAACAATGGTTTCAAGTCGAGGTCGAGCTTGAATGCTTTTATATACTTCTGTATCTTATTAACTCCAACCTCGACTTGAAACCATTGTTTTGCGCCTATTCAAGAGAACCTATATAAAAGATTTCGTCTAAAACCCGAAGGGAAACTCCGAATTAAGATATCTACGTCACGATACCATATTTGGTGAAATATCTGATCACGTGCGCAAAACACGTGACTATACGGGACATTTGTCTCACCGATATGCCTGAATAAGGCAAAGACAAGAAGTCTTTCATAGCGCTATTCGCGCGTGTATAAAAACAACTTATTTGGGTGCTCTAATCTCGTGATAAGTCAATTTCGTCGTGCATAGTACTGCGTAGCATACGATACACAGATTCTTTTCATCCAATAAATACAAACTCTTAATTTTTGATACTGGAGAGCGACTGCAGAAAAACCCAGGGGAACTTGACGGATAGCGGTATAAGAGAACAGATAAGATAAGAGCGCAAGCATGCGTAGAAGAGTAAGTTTACAAAGTGCAACATCTTAGTAAGAAGAGTGAATTCAAAGAAGAGATTTTTAGTTGTGCAGGACGTAAACTGAAGTGCTTCTGTCAGTAGGTGCAGCATGCGTCGGTCGGTCTCAGTTGTCAAAACTTTGTGTTTAGTGATGTCTGGTCAACAACCTACAACGAAGAAAAGCAAAGAAGTCTTAGAAGAGAAGGAGTTGCGATGGACGTAACCCTTTGAGACGCGCTAAAACACTTGTTAGAATACAGTGTACGTTTACTCATTTATATGTGGAAAATTACCAGCGTTTTTTAGAAACGAGAGTGCATATTTGACCGTGAAATTATGAGAAGTGAACGATACGACAGCGTTTATGCATTAGTGAACACGTAGTAACAAATAAAGGCAACTTTTAGTGTGCAACAATTCCTTATATAGTTATTACATTGTCTTTTCTATTAGATATTTATTTCTTTAAAAGTATTAAAGGTAATTAGGTGAGTCATGCAAGATTATAAAGTTCTTCGCTTTAATGCTGTGATTAGATGGTATGTTAGTATTTATGCTAGCTTAACCAGCGAAGAGGGGAGAGAGAGGGGTGGGAAAGGAAGAGAAGGAGAAGAAGATGATGATAAGAATGTTTAATTTGGAAGAGAAATGGGATTGGAATGGCAGGGAAATGAAAAATGAATAAGATGACAATAAGTAAGACAAAGGAAATATCTGTCATCTCGCTCAACTATAATCTAGATAATAGAATGAGATGGAAGGAAATGAAAAGAAATGATCAGTTAAAATAAAAAGTGGGAATACTTATAACAAGCAATTTCAAGCTCTCACTAGCGGATAGAATGCACTTAATACAACTGAGTGAGAGAGAGCTGTATTTTATGACAAGAACTGCACATTCATTCAATATCCACTGACACAGCACTAATCTCTAGCAAGAAGGGTTAGAGGTAACCTGCCAGGATAGAGGCGAGGAAGAATAATGAAGCATAGCTAGCTCATAAGAACAGGTAGCACGCCCAGGTTTGGATAAGAGGTTAGTTATCGAGCCAGCAAGTAGAATACCATGCGATATCAAGACTTACATTGCTGTAGTTAAACAATCATGTTTATTCCTGCAGAGGGAACACCACATTATTAAACTCTACGCTGCTAAAGATTTTCCTTGATGGCCCTACAGTGTAAGCGTTTTTGCAGAGTTCCTTTGTATTAAGAAGAGAATTACAAGATGGTTACTGAATGGTTGACAGATTAGGTGAGGGGAAAAGAAAAATGAACAATTAGAAGAGAAAGGAAAGAAACCGGAACAATAGAGAGAAAGTAGAGGCAATCCAGAAAAAGAGAAAGAAAGAAATGCAATATGAATTAGAAAAACTGGAAGGCAAAGGGTCAACAGGCACTAACATGACCGATTTAGGCGAATTTCCGTTACAAGAAAAGTTTGGCACAAGTTTTCCAAAGGAAAAGGGTTAGGTGTACAACTGAACCAGCTGGCCATTGGGACAAGATCTCTTAAACGTGCGACTACTTTCGTTCTTTTAATTTAAGTACAACTTAACAATAGAACACATTTACTAAATTACTATACTAGTTCAATAATGGAAGGCTCATTTCTTTATGGGAGGCCGGGTTGCATAGTACAGAAGCTTGGTTTCTTGTTTTTAAAGATAGCCTCATTTTGATGCAACATCCGGCATTAACTATCATCTCATTTTGATGCAAGGCCTGGCTACTTGGCATCAATGACAGTCTCATTTTGGTGCAAGGCCTGGTTACTTAGCATTAGCAAAAGCCTTATTTTGATGCAAGGCTTGGCTAACGACAGTCTCATTTTGATGCAAGGCCTGATTACTTGGCTAACGACAGTCTCACCTTGGTTAGCGGCAGTCTCATTTTGGTGCAAGGCCTGGCTACTAGGCACTAACTATAGCCTCATTTTGATTCATTGCCAGGTTACCTGCTTTATCTTGTCGTAATATGTGGAAGCTTGGTTACATGATTGACAAGTGCGCGCGCATGTTGCTATGTGCAAATTTATGGATTAAAATGTAAAAAATAACTTTAGGAATTCGATATCTACTACCTCAAAAGTTTTAAGCTACAAATATTAAAACTTGCAACATATGAATAGTTCCTGTGTACGAATGAAAAATAAATAAAAACTGTATTTGACCAATAATTTCAAAAATGAATTTTTTGTTTGCATTCTATTCCAGTACATTAGAATAACGATGTCAGCGATTTTAGACTGGATGACTTGAATTGTGAACCATCAGTAATGGTCCGTTTATTCAACATTCTTACTGTATTCCAAGACTAAAATTATTTGCCTATCCAAACTCCAATTGCTCCGAAAAATTCTTTTCCACGGGAGAGATTTTCAGATACCACTTACTACTACTACTACTACTATTACAAAAATTAAAATTAAAAATTAAGGGGGAAAAAACTTTAAAAAACGAAAACAAAAAATGGCATTCATCTTAAAAATTAATCAAGCAGGCATGATATCGAGGCTGTGTGGATAATAACGAGTATTTATTACGTATGTATTATTGGATGACTTAGTCTGATAAGAAACAGCCTCAATATCAAATAACGGCCTGGTTACTTTTCAAGATGGCCACTGAATACGAATTGAAAAATCTAATGCTGAAGAAAATGAAGCCTAACTAGGTCCAGACTTCGCGTCGTCTCCATGAATTGCTACTTGAAACAGTGCTCATACTAGAGCGGGGGGTTGGCCACGCCCCTCCACAGTCCACCGAGGCAACTAGTGCAGCACCGCCCGGCTGATTGGGTGCAAGCTGTGAGGAAACAAGATCACGTGTGAGGAAAACGAAGAGGAAAAAGTAGTAGTGCGGAAGAAGGGAAGACACAAAGACAGTTGACAAAAGTTGGATACCTCAGTAAGACGTTTTGTAAGTGAAAACAGAATTTGAAATTGAATTTGAAGATAAAATCTTGTGTAGAAAGAAAAATAACGGGAGATAAAGTGGAAATAAAAGAAACAGAAAAGTTTTTTGAATGAATTAGTTGATAAAGTTTAAATGAGATCATGTTTTTAAGCGGTTTTGGCTTTAACTCAATTGGGCTTTTAAAAGATGTTTAAAACGGATTTTATAAGCTGTCTAACTTGATATGTAGCAAGCCAGTCTCTTGTTTTATGTTACCTTAATAATGTTTCTAGCTGTTCCACGTACACACCCTAACCTATCCACAACCACATCCTTGTATGCATCAAATTAACAAATATTAGTAATAAATAAAATAGAATATTATGAATCCTAATTTAATGATATTATTTTTACTTTAGTTGACTAATACAGAGTCTAATTATACGACGTAACTTAGGTCAATTTATAAAATATATTTTTTATATTTATCTATTTGATTAAGACCGTATATGGTAATGTTTCCATTTATGGCAGTGTTTCATATATGGCAGTGTTTCCATACATGGCTAGCGTTTCCATACATGGCTAGCGTTTCCATATATGGCTAGCATTTCCATATATGGTTAGCGTTTTCATATATGGTTAGCGTTTTCATATATGGTTAGTGTTTCCATACATGGTTAGTGTTTCCATACATGGCTAGCGTTTCCATATATGGCTAGCGTTTCCATATATGGCTAGCGTTTCCATATATGGCTAGCGTTTCCATATATGGAAGTAGGATGTCAGTTAAACAATATTTTACTAAAACAACTTTTATCTAGAGTTAGGCTAATCACTTTTACAGTTTACTCAGTTATATTTTACGGTTTAAGTACCGAATAGTTATCAGTGGAGCATTTTAAGTCACGTTTATAGCAGCGAATCTACGTATAATTCAACAAAATGGAACCTTAGACAATCCTAGCAACAAGAATTGTCAGTAAAGTTTCTTTTGCAGCTCAAATTTATTTCTTGATATATGACTAGGATGAGATGATTTAGTATCTTCACGCTGCATACGCGTATGGCAACAAAACTGATCTGAGTATAGTTGGTGTTAAATCAAGTATCTAACTGAATGTAATTTACGTACATCTTTGATTTAAAATATAAAAGTATAAGTATAAAGTATAAAACCCTTGAATGTTTAAAACGAAGGTGTTTAAGAAGAAGGGGTACGAAAATCACTTTTGGGTTGGGGGGTGAAGGTGTTGTGTTTTAGGTATATACTAATACTCGTTACTAAAACTACACAAGGTTGTTTATTCATCATCCCCGGCAATTTAAGCAGGAAGTATGAGAACATAGTTAAGGAATACAGGGATATTTATAATACTCCTGTAAGGAGAGCTACCTCAAGGAATTACGAGCATAATTGGGAAGTATTTCAATTACAAGACGAAATATCCTGGGGATAGACAGGAATTTGGATGAAATACGATGGACGATTATGATACTTAAATAAAAAGTGTTAAAACAGAGATTGTTAAAGCCAATGACAAGGGATCTAATTCAAGGGTGGTGAGTACATAGAGCTATGCGCAATTTTTATTAAAATTTAATTGTATGATTCTATTTTCTTCGCTTGAGAAACGGTACAGGAATCCCCTTACCCCACCCCACCCCTATCCTGTTCCCCTCCTCTCCCTCACTCTCCACCCTTACTCCCAGCTATCCCGCTAACATAAATGAAATTAAATTTGTTAAGGGACTAATCAAAAAGTAAAGGGTGGAGGGAGGTGGGCCATAAAAAAAAGTGGTAACCCACGATGCACCCCTTGCTTTAAGCCCAAAATAGTATGACCCATCTCTATGTAATATCTCAAAAAATGATAAACCATCCCAAATGAGTGGCTTATTTTCTCATGACCCATTCCTTATTTGAGGCTCTAAAAAGTGACCCAGCCCCTGTTTTTCATGGCCCATCTCCTTTTACTTTCTGACCAGTCCCTAAGGACCTGGTGGCTCAGTTCATACCTGTGCTTTTTGTGTCTCGGTTGGATAGAAGTGTCTGGAGAAGATCATACCCATCATGTCGGGTAGTAGTGATATGGGTATCAGGATTAAAAGACCAAGCCAGTTGATCCCTTGGCTGTAGAAGGTGAAGAATACACGGAACATGTCTGATGACACTCCGTCAGACATGAAGGTTGTCTGGAAATCGATCCTAAATGTGACAAGACAAAAAGAGAAAAGATCAGATGATACAGATGATGATTATGATGGTCATGATGCCATTGATGATGAGAGTGATCATGATGATGTTGTTGGCAATGGATAGTGGTGATGATCATGATAGACGATGATGATGATGATGATAACGGGATGATGATGATTATGCCAACGAAGATGATGACAACGATGATAATAGTGGAAGATTAGATGACAGTGGATGATGGTGATTAATGCCAATAACGATGCTCAATGATAAGTTTGACGATGATGGTGATGCCAATGATGGATGATGAAGGCGATGATGATGATGGTGGTGATGATAATGATGGTTGTGATGACGATGATGATGATGATCGCCAAATTTCCGAGTTTTAGATATACAAGAATCTACGTACCACATGTCACAATTAAAGACGGTGGCAAACACGACGAAGGTAAGAATGGATCCCCAAATCCCCAGGTGCGTCAGCCATGTCCAGTAATGTGTTACCAACGCCAACTGAGGAGAGGTAATTCCCACAACGATTATCAGTTAATTTTGGTTTATAATAATAAAGCTAATGGAAGCCAAACAACGTCAACAGGTAGGTCTTCATATCGTAGGTTTTACCTTGAGATTACTAACTATTACACAGATGGAAAACACGAATGTTCCAAACGACCAGATTCCGACATTCTGCAAGATTGATGAGAGATTTTGGTTAGTTACACTGATTCGGTATCAGATTGTAACAGATATCGTTTATCATAGTTCAGCTTACCAATGAACCAAGAAGATCGCCCTGGAACATCAAATATCCACCAAAGAAAAACACAATAGCGTGCCAGTACCCTATGACAAAAGTAATGTTATCTATGTAAAAACGATGTAGAAGGCGTAGTACTGAAACGGGCAAGGACCAAAAATTAATTCCGATAAAAGAACGTTGCTCTAATTACGTCATCGGTGCGAACGCGCCGCGCTTTGCATTCTGGGGGTTGCGGTCAGGCATTCATCTGTCACTGCAAATCGACGAGAACTTTTTTAAACACACCGTTCAGTATATTTCCAGACAACCTGTCTATACATCGAAGTCATAAAAACTGAATATGAATAACGTACCTATTTTCAATAGTATTTCTTAAGATGGAATACCGACCTGATGCAATCCAGTATATAAACTCTTTCCACGACAAACGGCTATTGAATGCTACATCCCTATGATGAAAATAGACAGAATTTGGTTAACAGCCTGAAGGATGCACGCACAGTAAGGACGTTAGAGCAGATTTCGTATGACTGTGAAAAGTTCATAACACGATCGGTGCCGCAAGCATGCCTTGCCGCGACCGAGAGGTTTTTATAGAATTTTAACGTGTCTTGCGGTGCCTTGACCGGGGTGTTCGTGCTGTCCCCAGTCATGTAAAATCTGCTCTGGCATCTTGTTGTGAAGCTTTTTGTCCGCGTCCTGTGTGTACAGCTCTGTGTACTTTTTGGACAACACAAACACACACACACACACAAATCGCTCAAGAAAATACTGGACATCCAGTTCACTCTAACTTACTTGTATAACTGCGGTCTTGACTGTAAAGTATCACTATTCAAATGTTGTTCAAAAACACCGTAGACTAGAATTGGTACAGACGTGAAGAAAATGTTGTAACAAGTTAAGAAGAATCCGTGATATAAGGGCTGAAACCACACAAAAGAACCATTTGAGTATTTACAACACAACTATACGATCATAAGGGTGCCTTTACCATGTAATAAAACAAAATGGTGATGATGATGATGGTGACAATGATGGTGATGGCCACGATGATGATGATGAGGAGGAGGAGGATGGTGATGATGATGATGATGATGGTGACAACGATGATGGTGACATGATGATGATTGCGGTAACGATACCTTCAGGAATGGTAATACTGACCTGTCCGGAGAACGCATTAAAGAAAGCGTATAGAAATTGAGGTGTAATAAAGCACACGTTCTGAAATAGGAAAAAGGAGGAGCATTAACAACAACGTCAGCAACAACAACAACAACAACAATAGCATCATCATCAACAAGAAAACAACAAAAAACAGCAAAAACCACAAGGACAGCAAACAACAACAACAATAGCATCATCATCAACAAACAAAAACAGCAACAAACAAGAACAGCAACAAACAAGAACAGCAAACAACGAGACAACAGTAACAAATATATTTCAAAACCGAATAACATTTAATCAATACGTTGCATAAAGTTTTTGTTTTCAGTGAAAGATGCCGGGCATTATGCCAGTGAGAACGTAAGTTAAGGCGACTCTTGAATGGCTTCTACACTAAACCACTCAAAACCCAAGTTAAAAATACCAGCCAATGACAGTGCTTCAATGGAACGGCCAATTGCAAGTTACGTAACACATACGCCTCCTAGTCACCCAAAATCTACAGTTTGTCTTGAACATTCCTTATTCCCCAACGGGTTAACAGGTACAGATGATTTCTCACCTTGTAGAAGAAGTACTGAACCAAGATTGAAGATCGTATGTAATAATAATGTCCATGCACGAGTAAGACTCGCCATAAGAACTTGAATCTAGAGATCGCATAGTCACTGGTCATGACAGCTTGTCTTCCTTCCTTGCCCATTACACCAATACCAACATGAGCCTCCTGTATCATACCACAGTCATTCGCACCATCTCCTATAGCTAATGTTACGGGCTTTTCTTTCGATTTCTTCATCATCTGTACCACCTAAAGAAACCAAGGACAAGACGTCATCGTGTGGCTGTGAAGTCAATAGTGCAGATTTCGTATGACTGTGAAAAGCTCGTGGCACGGTCGGTAAGCGTGCCTTGCCGCGACCGTCATGTTTTCTAGAATTTTTACGTGCTTTACCGTGCCTTGACCGTGTCACAACCGTGTTCGTGCTGCCAGCTTTTCACAGTCATACGAAATCTGCTTTAACGTGACGTCATCACATTACGCAAACAACAAGTATGACGTCAATGTTATGAAGAGCAACTTCTGTGGCCAAAACGAAAAGCAGTTTTGTGAAGATTTTTTTTTTCCATCGTGAGAGGCATTAATAGACCTCCTCGGTTTGGGTGTAATGCTTTCTCATTTCAGATCACGTGTCATTCCCTTGGGTGTTATCTCTTTGTTTTTTAGAAACGCTTGAGAAGATACTTTAATATAGATAAACCTCAAACAAAGAATTGGTCTGAATGGGAAAACATTACAACCAAACCGAGGAAGTATAATTAAGTTGATGTCATTGATATTATTAAGTCATGTTACCTGAGCTTTTTGCAGCGGAGACATTCGACAACACAGTACAGCGACGCATTCGCGACATACCTCCTTAAACAATTCTAAGATTGAATAAAAAGGTTAATGTAATTCTAGTAAAACAACTGCAAATAGTGAGACGACCCATATTTAATCTTCGGGGTAGCTACCATGAATAATAAGATAGACACATACCTGTGTGACCATTAAATACATGAGTAAGACTACGACCGTCAATTATTAAGCCATACATCTGGTCGTCACGTTTATTCATTACACTATAAAAAAGAAACGAAAATAACAACGAAATGATTACATTTATAAATTGGCTAATAACAATAGGTAAGTTTAATTTACAGAAATTTAAAGGAAGACTTGGAACGCGTTCGGCTGAATAGACCTCTTTAGCTTCGTATGCAAATTGCCCATTTCAGACCACGTGACATTCTCTTGGGAATTGTTCTTTTATGATGAAGGTGTTAAAATATTAACATACGAAATAATCAATTCCCAAGAGTGACATCACGTGGTCTGAAATGGGTAAACAAACAACGAAGCTAAAGAGGTCGATTGCGTGTTCTTAAATTCAGCCCCAGAATTCTAAAGATGAATAGAGGACTGACAAACATGATGGTCTTAATATTTTGCTAAACAAACTTACTCTTGTTTGTAGATTATCAATCCTTGTTCACATTCTCCAGGTGTGTTTTTCTTGGTAAGGAACATCAGCTGCATTCCGTGCTGTATCGATCAGAATAATCAACCAACAATCATTCGAAATGCTCAAGGGAAGCGCTTAAGATTCACTAACGCTAGTCATCCTGCAGGCAAGGATCCAGGATTTATGAGTGGGATGACTGTCTTATGTAATACCATTATTCATTGTTGTAGGAAGGGCATTTAATCACTACATGAAGTCATAACTGCTTTAAAACGAGGGGGGATATGGATATCCACCCTATTACCCCGTCCCCCGATCCGCGCCGGTCCTGATGACGTAATGGTTGCTAGGGACGACAATTTGGTTACCTTGAAATGTCCACACGAATGACTAATATTAACAGCTGTCTCTTGCTTGTCTCCCGTTAGTACCCAGACCTACACGGAAAAGGAAGTTAGTACTTAGTTTTTTTTATGAAAGTAGCAGCAAATAGATCCCCTCGGGGGAGGGGAGGGGTGGTATAAAGAATGAGCACGATACCCAAGAAATTCACTTACTTTGATTCCTGCCTCTCTCATGGCTTCTATCGTTTGTGGAACGCCGTCTTGAAGTCTATAATTTAAAGAATTATCAGCAATTATAAATAGACCTTTTACCAAAATGGCGGCCGAAATTTTAAATAATTTAAAATTAGAAACAAATACCAGCACTCGAAAGAGCATCTCAACTTTAGAAAACCTGCAAAGATTCATTATGTATGGTGTGACCCCCAGACATACATTTCTCTGTAAATTTGGCAATTTTTAAAAAATATTTTCTCGGCCGCTGTGACACCTAACATAATGAATCTTTGCAGGTTTACTAAAGTTGAGGTGCTCTTTCTAGTGCTGGTATTAATTTTTTACTCAGTTAAATTTTTTACTCATTCGAATTGCGGCCGCCATTTTGGTAAAAGGTCTAAATTGTGAATTATGAATTATAAATCTAATAGAAGTTTACAATAATATAAAAAATAAAATAAACAACAACACACAAACAAAACAAAACATAATCTTATAAAAGATTTTCCTTGTTGATTCCTTGTTGACTTACTTGTCTTCAACAGCTGTAGCACCCAGCAAGTGTAGATCTTTTTCTACTTCATCGTAAACCGCGGCAAGCTAAGATTATAACGAGAAAACGGTCTTATTGTTTGTAAAGAACTTACAACGACGACTGTAAGCAGCGTGATTGTCAATGGTACCTTAACCTGCAACCTGTAAAGTCCCTCAATGACTTACTAAACTGCAGTGTGTGTATGCGGGGGGAGGGGGTTATATTAATCTTGAGAAGTCTTGTAGGGGGATTATTAAGTCGCAGAGGTGTAAGGCTGAAATCTTGGAGGCTGTAGGGGGGGTTATAAAACTTTTACTTTCCACAGAGGGGGGGTGAGGGGGGATTATGAAATGTTTGGTAGCCAAGGCCCAAAATTTTGCCGACCCCCCCAACACCCCCCCACTATTAGTAAAACCTCCCTTGTGACTCGCATATATTTATAGTCAAGTTTCAAGCTACCATTCCAACACGAAATCATATATGGATAACAAGGCTGCTAACCTGCTCTTCTCTGTCGTTGATTGCTTGTTGTGCTTTCGTCAGCTGCAGGAAGAACAAAAGTCATGTGATTACATCAACAGTTTCCTAACACCTGGTTCATTTGGTATGGGAAGTCCTGTGGTGTTTGATATTAAACACGTAGTGATGACAGAAAGGCAAACATAAGTACGTCATTACCTTGGCATCGGCGTCAAGATATTCGTCTTCTGTGAACTCTCGCTGTGCGACAGCCAGGGTACGTAACCCTTTCTGTAACAAACAAAACGCGAGTTCTTATTTTCTTGACTACACAGCAAAGATACGGAATTATAATGATTAGATGATGACGGTTATCAGAACTGGCTGTAGTAGGGGAAAGTGTGGTGTGGTGATAGTAACACTGAAATGGCTTCCTATTGTTTTTGGGTGAATCCTTCGAACGTCTCAATCGTAGTTTTGCATTCTCTTACTTTCGCATGCCCCATAATGGTTTCCGCTTTGGGGGTAACTGATAAGAAAATTGTTAGAAAACTGGAAACTTTTCATACAGATTTTGAGTAGGTTTGCTATCATTAGTGAAACAATGACTAGCAGTTTAATCACAGTTAATCCACACGCACAGGAAAATCAAAAAAGTTTAGTGTTACAGACAATGCCATGGACTTACCAAGAAATGTCTTGACATTTACTCACAAACCCGTTTTGGTTAATTCTGGTATATCCATAAGCATTATTATCTGTTTTTTCGTCCCTTCTGATTAATCTTTATGGTAACATTTAAGGTTTCTCTTGTCGTTTACCCCCCAAAGTGCAAAGCATTATGGGACATGCGAAAGTAGATAATTCTCTGTCACGCAGCGTAAGCCTTGTTTGTGTAGAATATTCACGTGTTTCAGTGAAAATCCGTGGAATTTCAAAGTGTTTGTATTGTCGTAGCTGTTTATCCTTCGTTTTGTCGTTGGTATTTATGAATATTTTGACACTGAAATGAGGCTAACCCTGCAAAAAACGTACAGCGGTATTTCATTCAAATTCTAAAAAGGTAGTAAACAGAGATATATCTTCAGAGTCACCTCTGCATATGCATCTACATGATCCTGAGTGGTGTCTTGTGGACCACTTCTCAGACGATCAAGTACCGCTGTCTCTGCTCCTTTCGTCAGTAACATATATTTACCTACAAAGAAGGAACAATCCATAATAGCGCTGCGCGTCAGTGACGTCACAACTCAGATAAACAAACCTCAGAAAAAAATTTTTTTTTATGTCCTTGAGTCCGATTTCTGCCATTTGGTTTAATGACAACTTTTTTTGAAAATAAGCAATGTTTTATAAAATAAAATAAAATACAATTAAATAAAACGTATGTTTCTCCGCATTCTTTTCAGTATAATTTTGTTTGTCTGAGTCATGCATCTATTAAGAGGGCTATTTTTAGAACCGACGCGCAGCGCTATTGCACGATGTATTTTATTCCACTTCCCTTTCCTCTACATTTCTTCTCTTCTCGGTTCAATTCTTTTTTACCTCTTTTCCCTGATCTTACCTCTTTTTCTCTTTTTTCTCTATTCCTTTTCGTTCCTCATTCTGTCCTTTTTTTCTACCCCACCTCTTATCCCTTTCCCATTTTTCACTATTTCTCTTCCCTTTTCTCCCCTTCACTCCTTCTTTTGTAATCCTCTTTTTCTTCTCATTTCTGCTCTCCTCTTCTCCTTCGTCTTCCTTCTCCCATTTCATCTACGAATATCTAGTTTTTTCAGATTACGATATCCCTCCTTACCTTCAGCTGTCTTGACGATGACACTCATTCTTTTACGTGTTGAGTCAAACTCAAGTACATGAAGAAGTGTATACCTAGAGAGAAAAGAAAAACAAAAAGCTATAAACATTAAAGCAAAATTATGACAAAGAGCAGCGTTTAACAACAGAAACATGTAAAATATTGCTGATTGACTACTTTCAAGAAGAGATGACAGGAATACAAGTGCAACACTAGACTACTTAACAAGATAATATCTACATTTCTATATTACCAAGGTATCCCAACATGAGTCCTCTCAGAGTAACATAATAGGCACCTTAAGCGGTCTAGAAAATCGACGACGCGGACGTCACGCGGACGTTCTTGTCTAATACACGCGCCGTCGTCTTCAAGGTTTCAGAACGTGAAACAACCTGGACTGACGGCGCGCGCATGAAAAAACATCCGAGTGACGTCCACGTCGTCGATTTTCTAGGCTGCTTAAGGTGCCTATTATCTTTACCTGTGGATACTGCCTTGTATTTCTAGTTCCATGTCATCACCGTTCTTTCCTCTGTACACGATGCCGAACCTGCGAGGTAAACAACGAATTCGGTTAATAATCTCAAATGCGATATTCTGCATCAACATACAACGCGCGCTTTCCGGGTTTCAGAGATTTTAGTGCAAATTTCCGGCGATATCCTTACGTGTTTAAGCGCGCGCGCTACGATCACCCAAAGAAAAACTGTTTTTGATGATGATGATGATGATGGTGGTGATGATGATAGTGATGATGGTGGTGGTGATGATGATGATGATGGTGATAGTAGTATTAATGATGTGTAAGTGTGAATGACGTCGATGAAGACAACGATGTTGATCATAGGAAGATAATGATGTTGATGTTGATGTTGATGATAATGATGATAATGACGCTGATGAAAAGTGATGATTGTGCATTGGTGGTGATGGCGGTTATCACGTGCAATGATGGTAATGGTGATGACGCTGATGATGATAGTGGTGATGATGATGATGATAATGATGATGGTGGTGGTGGTGGTGCTGCTGCTGATACATTTACTAACCTAGCTGCTGCTTCGACCAGTGCTTTCTCATCAGGTGAAGATGCCTTAAACAAGAAGACAAAAAATCTCATATTTCGATGATGTCATACTGTCCGTCGAGCCATCACCCGATAACAATCAATTTTTCTTAGGGGAGGGGATTGTGGAGAGCTGCTAGCTATAACATATATGCATGTCTATGGTAGATCATTTCATAATGATTCAAATTAAAATTTCGGCTTATCAGCTGGTACTGTGTCCAGGAACACCAACAATACCTGGTAATGGTACTTGTAGAATGATTGTGTATTCTTCTCAATGGATGCTTGTACTGTATGACAGAGAGACAACGCGATGTAGAAGTCCATGACGTTTTGCTGCAACAATGTAAACACATTATGTCAATTACTTGAGAAACTCGTTTGCAATCACGTTCCTCATATAATACGCCCTACTCCCGGGAAGTGGAAATTAGAGCAAATTTCGTCGGACTGTGAAAGTCACGGCACGGTCAGTGCCGTAAGCGTGCCTTGCCGTGACCGTGATGTTTTCCAGAATTTTGAAGTTCTTTTCCGCGCCGCGACGTTTTCACAGTCATACGAAATCTGCTCTAATCGATGTAGGGCAGTGTACAAGATACCTAAATGGGTCACTGAATTTCCTTTTATCCTCCATCCCGTCCCCCCCCCCTCGTTTAAAACATCCCTTTTTTCTTTTTTGTTTTTGCTCTTACCCGACAGGATTCCTACTCGACTCTACTTCCTGATTTTAATTTTTTGAATTTTGGAAACCCCTCCCCCTCAATGATTTTCATAACAACATCAAGAGATCTCAAGATATTCCAGTCTCTCCTATCATTTAGTTTCAAGCTTTACTCCAAGAATTCCTGATGTGCTCAACCCTTGGGTACAGAAACAAGTGGCATTAATGGTGATCTGTACAAAGGAATAACCTCAAGATCTACCATTTCAAATATTTTTTTGTATTATTATTTGAATAAAGTAATATTATTATTATGGCTCACAATGTAGACTTACCATGCAATCTGTTGCTCGCACTTGGGTGTCTTCTCCATCAACGTAGAGCTGCATGTCGTTTTCCTGACAAAAAAGATTGACAAAGGAGACGTTAACAGATAGATAAACAAATGAATTGACAGTGGAGAGACAGACAGGCAGAGAGAGATGTAAAATATACAGACAGACCAGACAGAGACAGAGTAGACAGACCACACCATACACACACACAGAAAGAAAGATAAACACACGTCAAATCAACTGTTTCATTTACTTACTACATATTTTTGTCCATTAATGGAACACTCCTTGAATTGCATGTCATTTTCTGTCAAGGTTCCTGTCTTGTCTGTGAAGATGTACTCAATCTGTAAGCAGAGTGACATGAATGGTCAGAAACGTTTTGAAAATCACACCCTGGGTAATAGAGGCCTGAGAGGCAGCTCCCCTAACCTTCCTTCCTCGGGCATCTGGTCCCAGGGTATGAATACCATTGTTCTTTACAAGAACTTTTAACAGATTTGTTGCTCACCTGTCCTAACTCTTCATTCAAGTCTGAAGTGTTGGCTATTGCAGGTTCATCTGTGGCCTGAAAACAAACAAAGCTACAATTGACTGAACTACAAAGGTTCAATAAACCACATAAAATTTTAAAATCCATCCATTATTCCTCACTTGCAAAAATATTGCCAAAATTTGCATTAGAAATGAAAATAAACAATAAAAATACCAGAAACGACATTTACAAATGCCACTGTAGGGAAAAGTGCTTGCAATTACACATTGTGTGTGCACTGTTACAAAACAATGTAAAAGCACTTGTTTTGATCAAAGAACAGTTCTACTCACAGGGTTGTACATTTTTGCATCCCAAACAAAGAACAAAGCTCCTATAAATTTCTGCAATTCTGTACAAAGAAAAAGATTAGATTGTGTTTTGTTAGTAAGACAAATACTTTTATTATATAGATATCAATGAAATACCAGGATTTCTCCTGTTTCTAAAACTCTGTACACAGTGAAGATATTTTTATCCTTCACATGTGAAGATATCACCATTAACATGACTACCCTTGTATCAACCAATCACAAATGGCCTTAAAATTCTTCCCTGTCCTGGATATTTCATCGATATTTATAAAATAAACATTACATGGCCACTTGGAGATACCAATTTTATCTTCTCGTGTTGAATATCTCTCCCTTGTTTGCTGCACTCACTTGTGAGAGATATCATCAACACTCAAAGATAAAATTTGTATCTCTGCACACCCATGTAATATCCTCTACTGTAACACCATTAAAATTAAATTTTAGAAGATAAAGTGAAATTTGTATGAGTGGGAATCGATACAACCAATTTCTAGCCATACTGAAGCTGTCCTACTGAACAACACGTTGTGATTGGATGATTCACATGAAAACAATGGGAAGCTATTTTAGTGTTACAGTGTACCATACATGTATCTGCAGTCAGTCAGTACTGTATGTTTCCCACTAACATGAAAACTGCTCTACAGGTATTGCTTACCTACTGTAACGTACAAAGAAATAGGAATGACGTAATTGTATAGAATGAGGAATACTAGAAAATCTTCAACCACCTTTTTGAACTGCAACATAAATAAGATTATAAAGATTAATGATAAAGTCTTAATGTTATTCTTCAAAAGCTTACAATGGAAGCAGGTCCAACATATGGAGCAGATCCCCCACACACTCCACTCCACTCCACTCCACTACCATGTATATTAAAAGTATTGATGCTTACAGAGACAGTGGGGGCAGGTCCAACATATGGAGCAGATCCCCCACACACTCCACTCCACTACCATGTATATTAAAAGTATTGATGCTTACAGAGACGGTGGGGGCAGGTCCAACATATGGAGCAGATCCCCCACACACTCCACTCCACTACCATGTATATTAAAAGTATTGATG
>WUAP02146233.1:0-23825 GCA_015163945.2 Stichodactyla helianthus | reverse complement strand
CTTACAGAGACGGTGGGGGCAGGTCCAACATATGGAGCAGATCCTGAGGTGGTGCTTTGTTTCCAGTACTTTAGACCAGTACATAGCATTGCTTGAAGAACTAATACAATTAAAAAGACTACCAAGAACCAATTCATTGTTCTGTTGAAATAAACACAATGACGGTTAATGACAACAATCCCAATCATAATCATCGTTGTTGTTATCATAGTCATCATTGTCATCACCATCATCATTGTCATCATCACCACCACCACCACCACCACCACCATCATCATTGCCATCATCATCACCCTCATTGTCCAAATGAATGTGATCATCATCATCATCAATCACCATCATTACTGTCATCATTATCATCATCATCATCACCATCACTGATTAATCAATAATAAACAGCACTCAGGGTGCGTCTATGGAATACCAGGTGATCTTGCTACGAAGCATGCAAAGGATTATTTGTCAAAGCAGTTCCTAATACCAGGATCAGTACTGGCACAATATCACAACGATTCTATTGGAACAATCAATAAACCTCGAAAACCTTGAAAACAAAACATAAACCTTAGATTAAGATAAAACTTCTACTTTCTTTTGTAAAATTCCATCTCGAAGGACACCATTTTAAAATTAATAATGGAACTTTTTACGATGCGACAAAAATGATTCTGATTGGCTAAAACTAGCTGGAAGTGGGCTTGCAAGATCACCTGGTAATGGTGTACATGGGATTGCACTAAGCAAGAGAGAAATGTTAGAAGCAGGAAATGTAGCAGGGTTTCATAGTAGTTCCTATTTAACTATACAATGCACCTTGAGTAAAGTAACAGACAGACTGGATACTAAAACACTTACTTTTCAACAGTGGAGAATTTATGAGGTGCTTCTGCTTGATTCAAAGCCATCTTGTGCACAGAAAACATTAAATTACAATATGAACAATAACTCAAGATAAAATTACAGCTATAATACACGTCAGAGTTACATGTATAAGCAATTAGGGTACCTTTGTTTCTTTTCCAGTGTAAACAGCAAGACCTGCCAAAATAAACAGTACAATACAGGAAGGACAGCTGTTACTATTAGTGGTATCTCAAACAATATTAATTGAAAAATTATGTCCTGCAACTGTTTCTGAAAATCTCTGTTAAACATAGACCTTAAATACAGTAAAATTCATTGAAAAACCTAAACTAAAATTGATATCACATTTATCAAAGTGATAAAATCTTATTCAATTTTCCTTTCAAAAAACAGTTTTTGCCACTGTTTGATGCACTCTGGTACTTTATCCAGTATTACTGTAAAGTCACATAATGCATACCATAAACATGATCAGAGTTTTTGAGTCTTGCTCCTCTGAGTAGAAGATTCTGGGGACCTAATGATCTGAATAAACAAATGAAACAAGAAGAAAAGGTTTTATTGCAAACAGTGGTTGAATTACCTATATTGAGAATGACTAAAAAGCAAAATAGAAAATTGAAAAGTCAACAGGTGAGCACCAAAATTACAAATAAAATGAGTTTTACTGAAGCTATAGATAGAATGGGATGGGATGAGATGGGTGAAGGTGAGATGAGACAAGACAAGAGGGGATGAGGGATAATTTATTAAGGCATTAGGGGGAGGGGGGGGGGGGGGAATGGTAAAATTTTTAGTCTTGGCTGCCCAATATTTCATTACCCCCTACAAGACTTACTCCTCTGCAACTTAATAACCCCCCTATAAGACTTCTAAAGATAGCATAACACCCCACCATGCCATAATTAACAATGAAATGGCTGTAGACCGAGTGGGCTAATTCACTTGTGGCCCATGAGGGCAAGAGGTCTAATTGTTTTAGTATCTACCAACTTGAAGGTCAAATACTCATCTGAAAAATCTGCAAACTATGATTCAGCCATCATTCTTTTTCTTTTCTAAACCAGCACTTTTCTCAACCATGGGCTATCACGAATAGCCCCCCAGTAGAGTAGCCAATTGGAAGGCAGGATTTGTGATAGCCCACAGTTTGGTGGATAATAATAAAGGAAAGTACCCTTAGGATGAAATGTAAGTTGGCATTGGATAGTACTGTGGGATGATTAAATAGACTCACTTAGTTTCTTGTTCTTCTCCATTGTTAAGATTAATTATTATTCGACCAGAGAAACTACAAACACAAATGTATGACAATAAATAATTGATAACAGTTGTTATATTGGTCAGTCCTGCAGTAGACTCAACACTTAGGGTCTTAAACTGAGGTGTACAATATAGTAGCTATGCTTTTGTAATTTGCTGAGCCTCTGCAATTAAACTTTCACTCTGATTTTGAAAACTCCATAGAAAACAGTGACTCAGGTTTGAAACATTACATCTATTTAATATTCAATCACCTGTAAAGGTCAACGTGAGGATGTTGACATTCTATGGTTGCTGATAAGTCATCAAGTTTCTGTGGAGTCTGCATACTAGCTGTGGTTGAAACTGATGTTCTTACCTAAAAGAGTTACAAACAAATAGTATGTTAGTATATCACATGTTAAAAGCTAAAAGTTAACTTAGTTAGACAAATAGTATTTACAAGACATTAATAATCTTAATATCATAAGAGGTCATCAGAATGTGGAATAAAATTCCTGGGGTTTGGGGGCATGGGTGTAATTTGAATCCTAGCTCAGGAAGCACTTTTCATTTTCATTTATATTTCATGTTCTCATATTCATCTCATTTTTAGTTTCTTTTCTATTCCTTTTTTTAAATTTTAATTTCCACTTTCCTTTCTTTTCCATTTTTTTCATAGCTAAGAATGGTGTCAGCAATGTGTCCTAGCAGGTGGGGATCCAGGGGGGTGCATAAAGTGAATATTAACCCCCCTTTTGAAGCAGTCATGACTTCATATAGTGATTAACTGTCCTTCCTACAACAATGAATCTTGGTATTAAATAAGACAGTCTCCCCACTCTCATAAACCCTGGATGCCTTCGTCTTACAAAAGGAACATGGTATTACGTAAGACAGTCACCCCCCTCTCCTCTTATAAATCCTGGATCCATGTCTGCCTAGTCAAAAACAAGTGCATCTAACTGACCACACATTTACCAACAGAGTTCTTGAATATACCCACAAAGTGATTTAATCTACATCTACTGCACCTTGAGGTTAGTTTCTCCATCTAAATTGGCTGTGGTGATGTGACATATTCCATCAGGATCTTGAGACGACAAAACCACAAGATCACATGGGAATTCTTCATCATCTTTGATTCTTACTATATCACCAACCTTTAGAACAGGGACACATGTACAGCAAAAATGATAAGAAATGATTAAAAACATGATTCTAATTTAAGAAAGGAACCATACCATACTACTATGATTGTACCTTTATATTTTGTGATTCTATTTCATCTATTTTTCCATTTATGACTACTTCACATGGCCTTTTATTCACTTCATTATCTACTTTATGTCGTAGGTAATCCTCATATCCCTGGGAAACATAACATAAGGTTATAAGAATTTATTATATAGATGAAATACCAGGATTTCTCCAGTTTTTAAAACTCCGTACACAGTGAAGATATCACTGTTGCCATGACTACCCTTGTATCAACCAATCACAAATGACCTTAAAATTCTTCTCTGATCCTGGATATTTAATCCATATTTTATAAAATAAACAGAACATTACATGGCCGTTTGGAGATACCAATTTTATCTTCTCGTGTTGAATATCTCTCACTTGTTCACTGCGGTCACTTGTGAGAGATATCATCAACACTTGAAGATAAAATTCCTATCTCTGTGCGCCCATGTAATATCCTCTATGTTTTATATTATAAGCAATTGTAATATAGCTCAGATAGTAATTGCACTCTCATTGGCTGAGAGACTGCCAAAATCTAAGCTCTATTTCACCATTATTTTAAAAGACATGGTTCACTATGAAAAGACTTTTGCCTATTGCTACAGACTAAGTTCTATTGCTTTATTAAAGAAGAGGGTTGAAATCACAGATAATGCAGTGAATTGGAGAAGAGATATTGGAAGGTTAAAGTAGGAGAGGGAGAATCACAAACAGTGGAATGGGAATTGGAAGAGGAGAATGAGGAGGGATGTGGGATGAGAAGAAAAAGAGAGTGGGAAGAATGAGAAGAAAGGGGAGAGGAAAAAGAGAAGAATGGAGGGAGTAAAGGGTGTGGAATGGGAAAATAGAGAAGTAGGAAGGGAGGAAGGTGGCAAAAGCAGTGCTTGACCTCAACTTTTTTCATCACTGGCCCTTGGGCTGGTAGAGCTAAGAAGTTACTAACTAAGAGATAACCCACTGGCTGGTGGTTCTCAAGTTTTACTAGCCTGAACTCAATTTTTATTAGTCAGGGACTAGTGGACTACCACTAAGGTCGAGCACTGAAAAGTGGTGCAATAAATCTGGTTATTTTAAAACTGAAATCAGATTAGCACCGTGTCATGTGCTATAACTATGTTAGTAATAATTACCTGCTTGATGGCAGTGACTGTGATGACAAATACAAGGGGTAATATACTGGTGACAGGACTGACAGGACTGTCAATAATCAACTGAAAACAATCGGATGTTACATGATTAAACACCTAGTTATAATATTATGAAAGGTAAAACCACCCTCAAAATTTATTATCTCCACATTGCATATTTTCTGATATTTTTGACATATGATGTAGAAAAAGTAATCAATCCCCCTACAAATGGTGTGTTATTATTTCATGTCAGATTTGCTTAAGGTAATAATTCATACAATGTATAATACTAACCTGTACAGCTCCAATACAAAGAAAATAAAAATTAGCTATTCGACGGAACTGCTCAAAAAGATTCTTTGGCACAAAGTTCCATATTGTGTACTGAAATAAAACATCACAAATGAATGAATTACAAACATGCGCAAAAGGATTATGTTTAGTGCTGTGAAATCCCTATCTACAAGACAAAGAAATGTTTCAGTAAACTCCCTCTACTTGCAGGAAGTTTTATGACAAAGAAGATCAGAATGTTTCCTCTTCAAACCTTCTCTACTCAGGTGGGAAATCCCTATCTAAAAGGAAAAAAATTTATGGCAATAAACCCCCAACTTGTAGGGAGCTTTGATAATGAAAGTACTGGCCCTCTGTATTGCTTAGAAATTCCAATTCTTTTGAAAATTCCAATTCCATAAAGGAAAGAGGACCACATGTTTAATATTTACTATGAAGCTACCTTCAGTATCATACAAAACAAATGATTAATAAATCATTTTATTTTTAATAAATAATGTTATCCTGTCATACTGATGTTTGTAACAAAAATGTACAAATGTACCTTGGATGTTATAATTCTATTGTCTGAATAATGCTTCTGTTTGATCTCCACATCAGGATCATGACTAGGATACCGATTGTGTGCATAAACTGTACGCCATTCATCCTCATGATGGCGGCCTCTTCCAGTCAGAAAATTCTGCAATTAATGACAAAATAATTTAATATACCTAATGAATAAAATGAAAGTAACCATTATTGGAGTAATTTGTGTAAACAAGGAGTGCAGGAAATTGCATATTCGCCTTCGCCTTTAATGGCTTGCATGCTCAAGAATTGTCAATGACAGTTTTGGTTGCATGTATTCAAACAAATGCAAAGTAATGTAACATTCACTGGAGGTATGAAACCCAATAACATATCCAAAGTTTCATCTCAGTTTTATGGTCTCAGGAATTTCAGATTGAGAAAGTATAAATTAATTTTTAAACTCATGACATTAATAGGTTGTGATCCATTTCATATACTCCAGGGTTCAAAATGATTTTTCAGTTTGATACTGGATTTTCTAAGGCTTTTTCTCAAGGTTTAATTCTTTCAAATACTGTTTTGAAATATTAATTTTATTTTTATTATGTGATCAATGAACCCTGACAGACCTGTTAAAATTGCTGGCTGCTATTTTGAACCCTGCCATTTATGTATTCTATGAGAGGTGCAGATAATTGTGTTTCATTAGATGTGGAGCCAAAAAATTCCAATTATTCCAAAGACAGTGAGAACAAGTATGCTGTGCCCTTAGGAACAGTCTAGGCAATTTGAAAAAGGTTTTTATTTGTGGCATAAAATTATATATAGGATGTAGAAGACCTGTCTATATATTCATATACATAGATGTTATCTAAAGGTATTTCAAAAATTTAAGCAGTTCTTCTGTCTGGCTTGAAGAAAGTGTATATCATTAATAAATATTTAGTATTTGAAGGTGATACAGTGGAAAGTGTTCTACACTGTTATTTGCATTAAATTTATCAAGTATCAACAACAGCAATTTTTCATAGTCACTAGAAATGTATAATCAATTTTTTAGTTATTTTTTGGTTTTGAATAAGCTTTTGAATTATATATAGCACCTTACATGTATCAGAGTTTTTAATGAAAATATGGCTCAGTTGAGACAAAGACAAAATGGATTATGCACAACTGATATGAATCTTCCCATTCAATGCCCCTTAGATTCTACATGTAAATATCAATAATTTTGTAAATTAAGTTGAAATACAGTATACTGGTACATGTACTGTTATTAGAAACTCAATAGCACCATGTGTACCTGTGTGAAAAACATTTCTAGGCATCAGAGAGAAACACGATTTATAGCATACTGTGACCATGTGTATCCTTCCAGAGCTTTTCTCAAACTCATAAATAATTAAGGAAAAAACAAAGTAAATCACTACCATGATGGTGGTTTGGATATTAAATAATCATATTTAGCATAAAATGTGGCCACATTTCACTTTGGTTTTCTCCTAGAATTATTCATGGTTTGAGAAGCCATTATCAAACTTGATCCTCTATTCAAATCAGTTAAAAAACTTATCACCTCATTTGTAAATACATTATGCCTCCAATTGGAAGCATAACCTACATACTATGCACTATTACCAACTCATCATTGTAAGCTGCTTGGCTGCCAATGACACCTTAAAATGCAGCCCACAAGTCCTCCACTGACAGTAATTATAAAGCACATGAAATACATGAACTAGAAATAATGGAAAGTTATAGTGCTTAGAAAGGAGGCATATTCATATAATTGCATTTCAATTACTGCGACCTAACATCTATTTCACCACGGCCTGCTCCCAGTCTGACCTTGTAGCTCAGCTGGTAGAGCATTGGTAGTACAAATCCGAAGGTCGTGGGTTTGAATCCCAGCAAGGTCGAAAATTTTTTCAAATTTATTTCCAAGGGTCTTTCGCCCGGAATAACCTCCTTTCTAAGCACTATAACTTTCCATTATTTCTAGTTCATGTATTTCATAGTGCCATGCAGTCCTCATATTCATTTAATTTTTCTAATTATTTTTTACTTTTTCAACCCACTCCTCGGTGTTTAGATATTGGATGAAACACTCTTTCCAATGTTTGATCTATTGCTTCTTATATATTTGACAGAAGAATTAACTTAATTTATGCAGGTTTTAAGTGTCAATCAGATACAATTTGATACACTTTGTAATTTTTTCCTTCTGATAATAATGTGAACTTTAGCAACAACATAAAACTTGAAATGTGAACAATGAAAAGTCAACAATAAAAACCTATCCTCTCAAGATGTCAGATCTGTTTCAGTCAAATACTGTATGTTAACAGTATATGCAAAACCATATCTAGTTTTGTCTGTTTGGCTTCTAAGAGGATTAACAGTACTATAATAGGCCACTTCTGAGATATGCTTCACTTGTCAAGTACAAAAGGTTTGAGTATGAGGCTCAGTGCTAAATGCTCAGTGATTCGTGACAACTGAAATGAATAAATTTAATTTAGCATGGAGGCTCGTACTGAAACCTTTGTGCATGACAAGCAAAGTATATCTTGGAAGTGGCCTATTTAGGTGTATCTTGAATTTCTCAACCCTTTATTAAAAATTGAAAATTAAAAATAAGATGTTAAGGGAAAGGAAGAGAGTACCTACTTCCCAGCACATTTTTTAATTAAGCAGGATTTTAATAATGTGGTCTATTAAAGAAAATTGTATCCAACTGAGAACACAGTCATAAGTGTCTGCACTTTTGGAAGTATGTAATGCATGAAATTAGATTAGACAATACCATAAAATATATTGAATATATAGCTTAAAATTATAAGAAACTTCTATTGTTTCATATTTGAAACAAAATTCTTATAACAAAAAAAATATATAATACCATTGGATGTCTGCTGAATATAAAAAAAAAAAGGAAAAAGAATTAAAACTAACAGCACTGTTGTGTATTTTTGTGGATTGCATTAATTTAACTTGGTATACTCTGTGTTACACAAGGAATTTTAAGTTATTTCCTTTTTAAAACTAGAATCATGAAAAATATCAAACCATTATGTAACAAGGGGGTAATTTTCTCCCAAACAAAGTAACACTTGTAGTTGTCATATTTTTCTTATGTATGGTACTTAATTACTTTTCATACTACAGTGTTCAACACGCTCTTTACTGATACATTTTATACTAGTTTTATACTTGCTAATAAGTTTTTTTATTAGAATAAAGCTAACTTTTATAAGCTAAATTGGCCAGTAATGACTATAGCAATCATTCTTCTGGGTTGTCTAAACCACTATAGTAACAAAAAGGAAAACATACAATGTAATAAGGAAACCATAATCTTTTACTTGCATAAAATTAAGATTCCCCAAATATTACAGAGTAAAATGTTGATCTAAAGTTTATAAGGTTGGGAAAATATGTGAAAATAACAATAAGTAAAATATGTTGAAATGAAATTTAATATAAAAGATTCAAAACAAATCAATAACTGGTGTTTAGATAGTTCATTGATTGAGATCATAAAGGATTTACTGATGTCGGACATTGTGATTTTAGGATCTATTTCTATCCATGTAATCCTTCATGCACACTTATTTCTCCATAATTTAGGAACTACTTTAGCCTTAAATCAAGACCTTTTTCAAACCTAATTTTATGTAGAATTGTAGGTGACAAACTGTAGATGCTTGATTAAGTTTTACACTGATTGTATTTTTTCCATGATTTATATATTTGTACATTTTTAAATTTAAAAATATATATTCAAAGATTTGCACAAGGCCCTCTTTCTGCTTCAGATGAGGATGTACCAAAATGATCAAGCCCTTAGGGACTAAACTTTGTTGGTGTTTCACACATATAGTGATGCCAGCAAGAATACTGTCATAGCTTAATATTGAGGAATAAAATACAATGTAACTAGAGTAAAGGTAGATATTTCAAAATTGGAAAAAGCTTGATCTTGCACTAATTTCTCTTTTATGCTACCTACATGTATTTATCATAAACTCAAACTCCAATTAAAAATACAATTATGTAGCCTTAATCCCGATAAATAAATTAAAGATTAGATACAATTTATTTCAGGACACACAGCTCAACAAATTGATACAAATAGGCCACTGGTTAGCCAGGTACAGAAAATTTTAATCTCTTAAAAATTATCATAGAGTTTGAGACCATGGAAGTTAATTTTGGCTTCAAACAAATTACTCCCTAATCTAATGTTACAGTTATTGCTGCAGAAGGTGTATTCCCAGTATGTAAACAACTATATGTATGACCAATTTGCTAGTAAGAGTGTTCAGTAAAAAATCCTTTTTCAAGTGCTTTAAAATTGTTATCACAGGTCAATGTGATCTTAAAAATGAATTATTTAATATTCTGTCATAACCCTGTAATGTAAATCTTGTATTGTATGTCTTGAAAATTCTGATCTCTCCAGACTGAACTCTACATTTTTGGATACAATAATCAAAAGGAGCTAGACACATATTTACAATCTGGCAATACCTGTATCTGTCCATTAAAACTTAGCTATATATATTTCACTGTTGCATATATATGTATAATATTCTCAAATGCTTGCACTTGTGTAATGAACTGCAGGGAATAGACCAGAATAACTCAATTTTTGTTACTCTTTGAATGAAATTAATACTTGAGTGAGGTGCTGTAAATTCAATAGGATTAATATAGCAGTACACTCAATAAAATTATATAATCAGCCAGGAGTCAGTAAGTAAGCTATATTTGTGAATTTGATACCAACAATCTTAGTAATATGAACCTGACAGACTAAAATATAGAAAATTAATGGATTCAAAAAAGAAAACTTTGAGGTTGTTACAAATTTAGTGTGGATTTCATATTTGAATGTGAAAAATGATCACAACCAAGAAACGTTGTGCTGAGTAAATTGGTCAAAATGTTACAAACTCAAATTGATCAGATCAAACTTCTTATTTGCATTTTTATAATTATAAATTTTTAATTATTCCTGAGGAGTATATTACAGTGGTTGTTCGAGAGAAGGTACAGGGTAGCTGGGAAAAAAAGAAATTTCCAAGAATGAATGAAAATTTTTTGGAGAAAATAAAAACTTAAAAACAGTCTTGTTTTCAACTTGAATTCAATATTCAAAAATAATTTATAGTTTTGTCACTTAGGTACACACATGGAATCAATACAGTTAAGACTTAGATACAAGTCTTTGTTTCTCCCAGCCAGTTTCCTATTGCGTCCACACAACTACAAACAGAATTTTCTGGAACTAAAAAGAGAAAAAATAAGAAACATCCTTGAAAATATTTCATTCTCTTTTGCATGTCAACAAAGCGGTGAAACGTCCCGTTATTACAAACGAAAAAAATATATTAAAAAACAAATATCGATAAAAATCTCCAGCTATAATAAGATACTGAAGAAAACAAGGTTCCGGTGTTAAGAAATCCTTGGGGACCAGTTATTAAGACACAAAAAAAATTGTTCGGTCTTTGGAAACAAATATGTGGATGAATGACTCATTTGAAAAGCCATGGTGATACTGCTAAACACAGAAGCGGGAAGGTTTCGAAGGTAATTGTGGGATTAGTTTCCGAACAAAACATAAAAACCGAAAGTTTTTGAGCCTCTATTTCCGGATAATTTAGAGTCCAACGGATAAAGTTTACCGAGTTTCAGCAAATTGCTATGCTGAATGAAGAAGACGAAGTAAAGCAGTCATATCATCCAGAATACAATATAACACGAACGACCGTTTGCCTTTGCTTTAAGAAGAAAATACGATAAGCTTTACGAAGTAATAAAGAAGGTCTCTTCTTTCAATACAAATAAAGCTTTCAAAAGTAAAAAATGACTCTAAACTCGACAATTTTTAACACTTGAATGCCGAGATTATTAGCCGATACGAGAGGTTTGTACCCAAAATGGGTTTTATCACTGATCATGTTAAAGATATAATTTAGAACTAAATAACAAGCTAAAACTTCCTAAATTGGAGTCCAAACACACGACTTATCGCAGCAGACAGGGTAGGAATATCATACCTAAATGACCGTGGTTTTGCCTCTATATAATGGTCTCTGATTTTGTCGCGATAATAGTTGAGTTCCGGGAGTAAAACGAGAACACGAAGAAAACTCACAAAAACAATGTGGAAAATACCTACCAAGAAGCGGTCTTTCAGCTCACCAAAAGGCATTTTAGCACACTTGAGACGTATTTAAGTCCTTTGTGCTTGGTACTGCGTTAAATAAGCGTGTGAGTCATGTTATTTCGGGCGATATTCTTCACCTGTCTCGGGCCATCTAGCGCCACTATTTATCATGGATAGGATTTACGTACAAGCCTCGCCTGTCACATAGTGGACTTGCCCCCTCCCCCCACCCTACCCCTCACGTCACGCACATACAGGGAACTTTGTATGCTAAAACATTGATAAAAATATATTTGCATTACAAAAAGGGACCTTTATGTTCCTAGGAAATAGTTAGAAAAACAAATTCTGTAGAAGTAGAAGTATTTCTTTTTTATTCCTGTGAATTTGATCTTATTTTGCGTTTTTAGAAGGTCATTTAAGAATATTCTTTATTAATTTTTTTGAGTATACGTATTTGCTATTCTGTTAGCTTTATGAAGCACTGAATCATGGAGAAATGTAATATATTAAATAACAAAAAATATTTTACTTTATATATGATTTAAAAACGAGAATTATCTGCATAAAGAACTTTTTTAGCAAAGAAGAATTTTTCTTTACCCTCCCCTCCCATTATTAAACAGACATTGACAATTTCTCTCTCCCCTACCCCCTAGGGAAATAATGTAACACAAAGATGGCGTCCGCGAGACAAGACATTGCTCTTCATGTCTGGCTTCAAAATAAACTTTCAAGCGATGATCCCTGGTCGGGATCCAACCTACGTTCGTTATTAACTCAAGATGTATTGAGAAACATCCCTGAATGCTTCCATCGGCTCGAGCCTCAAGTTAAGATCAAACTGCTGATGGCTTTTCTTCATCTTCCTCGCCGAGTCTTGGAAGAAACTAGCGCTGATTTGTGTGAGACTTTAGAAATAGGATCTCAAGACGAGGATGAGTGGGTTCGTGTTATCTGTGAAATCCTGAAGTATTATCCAACCTCAGGAATGTTGAATGTACATTTAGAGCAAGCAAGCCCTGTGTTTGCTGAAGTAACCCAACAGTTAAAACAAAGTTGTAAGTCTGATAGCCATCAAATTTAAATTAATTTCCCATAGAGTATGATGTTGAATAGGCCTTTTGCACTAAAAAGTCACGTGACAAGACAACCCCTAAATTAAGCTTCAGTGTCAAAATAAAATCTAGATGAAAAAAGCACCTTGATATCATTGAGAAGGTGAAGTCTCAGCTCAAAATGTTTGACAAGGAGAAATGCGCATCATCTAATTATCACAATACACAGTCATGATTACGGTCTCACAGTGATATGTGTACCCCGGCCCGAGATATGTGTATCCCCATACACATAACACTAGTGATGTGTGTATCCCCAGGTGGGGATACACAAAACACTGACAGTGCTTGATTGTTTATCAGGGATATCTGTTTCCCAAATTTTTCAAACATTTTTCCGTCCAGTTGTTAGCCTCTCTTTTACTTGTTGTACCATTTTTAATAC
Source organism: Stichodactyla helianthus (assembly GCA_015163945.2). NCBI lineage: Eukaryota > Metazoa > Cnidaria > Anthozoa > Actiniaria > Stichodactylidae > Stichodactyla > Stichodactyla helianthus. The sequence continues at coordinate 10,853 of WUAP02146233.1, read as the reverse complement.
TTCGTAAACGATCGCTTTTTAGGTAATTATGATTCTCCCAAAAATTTGTTTTGTTTATTTTACTGTACTTGCTTTTTACACGATCGCATAATAATGTACCTTTATTACTTATATAGCACAAAAATTCATGTTAATATGATCTAATGCAAAATTAAATTATATTCAGGTTTTTTTTTTTTTCAAAAAAAAAACAAAACAAAACAAACAAAAAAACATACCATTAGGTTTACTTTGGGAAAAATTCGCTGCCATGTGCGAGACAATAAGTTGTTCGGTTTGCTGTGTTGAGTCATAGGGGAGGGGACTGGGGGATACACATATCACTAGTCGCCATTTTGGGGGGGATACACATATCACTAGTGTTATGTGTATGGGGATACACATATCTCGGGGGTACACATATCACTGTGACAATGGTCAAGTGACATTAATATTATTTCCCACTCGTATGAAATCTGGTTAAACATGCCATCCATTGAAGCCTATAGCAGATTTAATGGTGCAAAAAGCTTGTGGCACAATCAGTGCCGTAAGCATGCCTTGCTGTGACCATGATGTTTTCTAGTATTTGAACATGCCTTACAGGGCCTTGACTTGTGTCACAAGCTTTTCACATTAATACAGTGTTTGTATTGTCTGTTTCTTTAGTGGCAGCAGCAGAAAACAACTCAAGTCTTCTACCGCTAGAGTGCCCTTACCTTAACAAGATGGCTCTTCATTCTGTAGTGGGTCAACAGCCTACTTTACCAAAACATTTCACTTTAAGAAGAAAACCAAAATCAGCTGCTCTAAGAGCTGAACTTATTCAGAAAGGTAAACATACATGTAGTTACATGTACTGTATTACTAATTGTTTCATGGATAATTAGCAATATTGCAAAAGCTGTAAAGAAAGTAGACATGATTAGTACCAATGTGCTTTCATGAGGTGCAACTGTCATATTTTATTCTTCTTGTGTAAAAGCATCCCAATTAAGAGTCTGAATTAAGGTAAAAACAAGTTGGCTAACTGACATCTGTCAGTTGTTTGTTGGCTGTCTTATGGTTATTCATTGGCTGTATCATAGCCATTAATTGGCTTGAGGAGGGAGATTAAATTATGCCAACCTTTGTGCTCAGCTGTGCTTATGACATTTATGTCTCAATTATTTTTACAGCAAGTGAAGCTCTTTCTACTCAGAAGAAAAGTGGTGCTGCAGGAAGCTCTTCACACAAGTTGCAATCACCTGCCAAGAAGTTTGAACCACCATGTAAGTCTGGTGTCTATAGTAGTCTTTGCAGGAATGACAAGCAGTTATGTAATTTTTAACCCTCTTTGAAAAACCAATCCTCCAGCTAGCAGTACTCAAATATTTTGTTTCTGGTTTGCATCAGCACGTGTAACTACCAGGCCTATCCACAGACCAAGAATATCTGGTGCCACTCCATCATCGAGAAGTATCATCTCAGCAGCTACACTCAAGCAACATGGCAGAACAAAGGTTACTTTTATTTATTAGAATATGCATGAAAAAAGGAATCACAGTTTAGGCTTTCTGGTTCTGAGGTTTATATGATTCATATAATTAGTCTTTTGGTCTACCTTTGTTTTGCAACAATAGCTTACATGTACATTAGACTATTTCCTGTAATTTTTTAGTTGCTGGATATAAATGAACAGCCTATTGGAGGAGGAAGAGAAGTAAAGAGAAGAAAGAAAATGGCAGGTAAAGCAAATAAAAAGCAACATGCACCATTTCAATTTGGTTAACACTATAGAGCTTTATCAATCTTTAAATGAGAAGAATGATTTCATTGTAAACTGGATGACAGAGCAAAATTTCATGTATTTCTTTATGCAATTTTACAGAAGCTGAACAAGCTGAAGAAGCCAAACTGAAGAAAGCAGCCGAGGGTGCAAAACCCCAAGAACCTGCTACTCCAGAGTATGCAGCAGGACTGCAACCCCTTGCCACTCAAACCAAGGTAAAGAAACATCCCTTATAACTTGCTACATTGTCTGTAATGTTGCTGGTGATGTCACATGCTATGGTTGCATGAGTGGACACAGTGCAATTTGCTCTTTGCAAGCAACACCACAGGGAATGTCACATCATGTGTCTGTACCTTAGTTAAAGTTAGTTAAAGTCCTACCCACATCAAGTGACGTATAGGGCGGCGCCTATCTCCGTTTCCATAGCCCTAGGCCACATGGCTACATAGGTAGTGAAAGCCACAGCAGCGGGCTGGTCTGCTGGTGGCTCCATGTGTTTAACTTCCATACTCCATACCATTTATACTGAGTACCAAGCTGGCAGGCAGTATGTTCCATTTTTAACATTTTTGGTATGATGTGGCTGGGGCTCAAACCCATGAACTCCCAGTCATGAGGCAGATACTCTACCACTAGACCACATGCTGGTGTTACTGTGTCTGTGCCTTAACTGTTACATTAAACCTTATTTCTGTTAAGTGTTAAGGCCAATCACACTGCAAATAACAGCTAAATAAAATTCCTTAAATTGACTTTGATGAAGTTACATGACCTTGATACAATTGTTTTTTCCCAGCCTACTACAACTCCAGCTACCACTACTCAATCTACTACAGCAACAAGTGTTACTCCGACACCATTGTATGCTGTCATGTCCAACAGGGGTATAGCAGCAGCCCCTACACCTCCAGTTCCCTCATCAGACGTCAGTACAGAGAGCTCTAATTTGAGTGAAAGCACTCTAAATCTCAAGAGAGAACTTGAGGTACTTTTTATATCAAGTCTGATTAATTCAAATGTTATTTTTTAAATCAACCATGGGCCTTTTCTGAGATAGTGAATGTGGTGCATTGTGGTCTAGGTTTGGTACAAACATCTATTGTTCATCATGCCTTATATGGTGTTGTTTGTACCCAAGATAGACCACAGTGCACCTTGTCTGTCTATCTCAGAAAAGGCCTATGGAATAGACCAAATCCACTTGGGTGTAATGTTTTCCCATTTCAAATTTCTTGAGAATACAATTCTTTGTTTGAAGCTCATCCATATTAACGTACCTTCTCAATTGCTACCAAGAAACAAAGAAACGATACCCAAGGGAATGACATGTGGTCTGAAATGGGAAAACAAATATGCCAAAGTGGATTTGGTCCATTCCATTCGACATTCCTAAAATTTGGTTCACTTACCACGTATTCAAAACAGTGTTTTAAAGTTGAGGTTGGATTAAACAAATGTACATTAACTGCATTTTGTCTACATATTCCATCCTTGACTTGAAAATTTGTTTGATAGTCATTCAAGCAGATTAGTGGGAAACATCTGTTCCTGCTACTGAATTTGTAATGCTGAATTGGCTTCTTTTGTTTCCAGACTGCAGTAGAGCAGCAGCGACAGCTGATGAGAGAAAGACAACAAAAACTCTCTGCAGCAATGACATCCATGTCCAGCACACCTTCGGCAACAGCCACCCCGCCAAACCCCACAACACCAGCCACACCTGTGTCTTCGCTTAACAACATGCCATCAGCAGCACAAGCACCAGCTGTACCAACTCCTTCAAATGCAGCAGCATCTACGTCACTTCAACAGCAACAGCAACAGCAGCAACAGCAAATGTATCAACAACAGCAGAATAAGAGGCAGTTGACTCTTTCCGTATGTTGTCATTTTCTTGATATATTTTACCGTATCTTAATGCTCTGTCCTGTTTTGATTTACCATGTGGACCTCTTTACCTTAGTCATGTTTCCTCATTGTGACCACATACTGGTATCATTCGCTTGAGTGTTTATCAGCAGGGGTGGATCCAGGGGAGTGTATGAGATTTTTTTCAGTAAATATAAAGGTATTCTTATTTATGACTTCTGTTTCTCGAATTGTTTCTTAGTGACAGTTTCATAAGATTAAATTTAAAAGTAAATTTAAGTACAAGATGCATTATTATAGATGTGATTCTGTCAAAGAATCTAATTGTTAAGAGAATGACATGTGATCCAAGCTAGAAAGGTCTTTTCAACCATTTTTTCATGCATTAATTTCTTAATTTTTGTTTTCAGCGTGAACAAATGCTTGCAGCTCATGAAATGTTTAGAAATGCAAACCGTGTCAGTCGTGCAGAGAAAGCTCTTATCTTGGGTTTTATGGCAGGTGCTCGAGGTATGTAACAAAATTTCATTAACTGGCTTCCACCCCAATGTAACAAATACAAAGGCAGTTTTCCTTGATACACACTTCTATGTACTACTGTAGTGATACTTGGTCAAGCATCAGTAAATTCAACCCTAGTATGTAATACAGTTATTGTTTAGAGTCATTAATTACTCTTTGTAATATGATATTATAACAAGACAAGAGATGTGTACAAGATATGTAGACAACAGATTGTAAGAGGAGACCACCTTCGAGAAGAGTTTGAATAAAGAACCCTGTTAGTGTATATTGCTTGGATCTCCTTGGTAGGAATACTACACCACATTTAGCCAGAGTGCAAAGAATCTCCTCAAACATACCTGTTGCTTGCAACTTTGTTAAGTATGTTAAATGTTCTTCAAAGGTAGTCAAAAGTTTGTCTCTCTTTTTCTTTGTTATATGTTAGTGCACCAAACATGCAGCATTGGTCAAAAAATCCTCTCAAACCTACTATATCATCTATGTTAACTTTTCTTCTAACTTTTTTTTAATCTCTTTGTTTACTAGACAAACCGTTCCCTAACCAAGGTCCAATTATTACCATTAAGCTGAGTGAAAACACAGAAACAGTACAAGTAGCTGACGGCAGCCAACAGACCCTACTTGTTGAAATGTTATTTGAAATGAACTACGAGACTGGACACTGGAGACGACTGAAGAGAACCAGGGTAGTTTCCAGACAGAATCCTGGACAACCACGGCCTACCAGTTGATGGAAACCTGAGAAAGAGATGAAAAGTAAAGGCAAATCAGAAGGGAAATACATGTAGAAATTAAAAAAATAGAAAAGATAACTGACTTTAAGCCTGTAAGCTTTGCTAGTGCAAAGACAGGTCCAAGAATATTTAAATATGGAAGTAGTAATGAAGTCAAGATAAAAAAGAATAATTTAAAAAAAATGACATGAGAACATCTTGTGGCTTTCCTGTAAATTGAACTTTTGAGTACCTTCAGCTCACTGGTCAATGGCAAATTCAATCGAAGGTGTGTGGTAAATTTGAATAATCCTTTGAATCTTTGGTAGCTTTTCTCTTGGAGCTTATGATTGAATGCTTTGTGTTTACCAGTACTAGTGAATCGCTGTATGGAAAGTGGCCAACAAACCTTCAGTTGTCCTTGTCGACTTTTTAAAAGCAAGAGTTGTAGCTCTGAGCGCCGCATTTCCTACAGTATATTAGAGCAGAGCGTAACCGTAACTACGCGTTGTGATTGGGTTATTCGCATGAAAACAATGGGAAGCCATAATAGTGTTTTATAGTGTCGATCATACCGCACCAAGTACTAGGTGTACATGTGAGTACCGTACGTTCCTCACTAATACGAAAACCGCTGTATTGGACCAGGAAAAATCACGCCACGGTCACCGTTACGGGGAACTCACTGAACCTGAATGGTGGTAGCGCACTCGCTGCGCATCTGATGAACGAAAATATTTTGACAAGGCACCGACACGGCACGGTACGAAACGTATGCACTGTGCCTTGTTCCCATTCATACGAATGCTTTAGGCAATCACTGCGCATGAGCACGTTTTTCACACTTCATTCAATCTTGTGTCGACTCCACAAACGTCCTCGATAGGTCATCTCCGAGCTCGAAACTGATTCATGAAGGCAAGGCTTTCGTGCGAAATCACACTTTGTGGCTGACTTGTTCTGTTCTGACACTCTTCTCTCTATGACTTGTTCGCAGTTCACTCGTAAAGATAAGCTTGTGAGCAACAGAAAAAGTCAAAGAAATGTCAGTCGTTTCAAGCACCAAACGTGATTTCGCACGAAACCTCGCCTTCATGCATCATTTTCGAGAACGCGGAAGTGGACTGTTATCGTGTTTTTTCGGACCTTCCAAAACGTAGAAAATACGAAAAGTAGGAAAATTTCCTCAAAAAATTTTTTTTTACATAATGCTATATGAATTTATATAATGCTTCATCTCCGACATTAGATGGGGGAAGGGGAATCGGCCTTATTTTCAATCCATTTCTCCGGCTCCAAAATTATAACAAAGACATCCCACCGATATACACAATGCGCTTTCTCCGCGGCGGTATTTCAAGATTATAATGTTGGAACACCCGTTACCTCTGTATCTAGTTCTCATCCTAGACCAAACGTAACAAAATTACGACGAAGGCTTGAAGTTGTAGTGGATTGCAGTTGGCATGTGTGTGAAAAGCGGTATGAAAAAGGACAGAATACTACAAGAATTACGTCTTTAATTCATTTTTCAGTTAACAGCGAAAAATATTTCAGTGAAATTTCCCCAGTGAAAACGCCAAATATCCGCGAAAGATACATTGTTACACTCTGCTCATGTCTAAAACTTTTTATCAACCACACGGAACAACGCCCTAGAATGAGTTGGATAGTTACCACACACATGCGCACATCACGGGATTTCTCTGATCATAGCAAGGGGTTAAGGGGCCTATTAACCTCTCCCTTAAGGCCTTAAAGGCCCGTGTAAACGAGCCCAACAACATCCAACATTGTAGTTGGCAGTTGTTGGTTCATTGTTGGTGTTTGTGTTCAAACGGACCCAACAAGTCTCAACAATGTTGGGTAATATGTTTGTTTGTGTGAAATTTCCCCATGGATACGATGCTTATTTTAAGTGTTTGAGTCCAACATGGTTGGACATAACGCCCAATATCCTCTGTCCAAACGCACGCAACATTGTTGGACTACGCCTCGATAACCACGAAACAAAAGAAATGTTGTGACTTGTTGGCTCTGAAGTTTGACGCGTTTCAAACTTCGCATAACAACATCCAGCAAGTCCCAACAACACGCAACAACACGCATCATGGTGTTTAAACGCTCCCAACATGATGTTGGGCCCAACAATGTTGGATGTTGTTGGCCAACAATATTGGTGCGTTTGCACGGGCCTTAAGTCCTACTTCTGGCCTAGCTCCCTGATCATATAGACCTGGGATAGCCGAGTTGGGGCCGAAATCTCCAGCTGAACCGTAAAGCCATACGATGCTTCAGCAATCGAGTCTGGAAGTATGGTCCCGATGAATTTCATTAAAACTAAACTAAAGACATTCCAATGGGCAATTTCTAAAGAATCACAAATGCTGTCTAGAGGAAAAATGGTGACTGATATGATAAACAAGAGCTAAAACTTCAAACTGAATATGATTTAAAACAGTCTTAAGGTATCACTAGTCGTCTTTATCTGTTTATTCGAGTTTACTAAACGAGGTTTTGAAGACTACTTTTCTTCATGGTTCACAGCTTCAGTTTATAATACTTCGCCCATTCACGTTCGACATTTTTTCACGTAACTCTTTCTGAAAATAAAATGATTGAGTCCCAGGACAGGGGCGGATCTAGCAGGTGGGGGGGGGGGGTTCGGCAGGTTCGTCCGAACCCCGCAAATGACAACTAGGAACTACCCCCTAATTAGAAAATATATCCAATACATACGCATAGATCTTAGTTTGTCTAATTAGTTATGAGTTTTTCAAAAAGTGAATTTTTATACGAGATTTTATCCCATGATACGGTAAGTGATTTATACTTGAACTCGGTTAATCAAGGCTAGTAGAGTGCTTTTAGTCACACTGTTGAATAGTTGACGTCACCTAAATTAGATAACTAAGTTACCATTTTAGGTGACGTCATCTAAATTCAAAATTCACATGCCAACGGTCTTGAATATCCGGGGGGAAACGATGATACAAGCGACTGTCTCTACACACATTCTCTGGTAAAGTAAGCCCCCCCGAATTTGCACGACCGTTATTTTGGCGCGCATTTCAATAGGTGACGTCAACTAAATAGCTAACTAAATAGATAAATATATCTAACTATTCCACAGTGTGACTAAAAGCACTCTATTTGTAAACTCGGTTAATCAAGGCTAGTATTCCTCTTGCTTACCCATATATTAATGACAAGCACACAAGCTCAAGTCAATCAATCCTATAGCAAACACTGGTTTTGCCAAGACTTGTCCAGACACAAAACTGAACTTGTATTTTATTGAAACGTTTTATTTTAACTTAAAGTAAAGAAAGTAGTGGTGCTGTTTTCCAGGGCAGAGCTAACGGAAACGTCACTGGATGGCTTGAATATCCATAACACCTTTATTCCAATTCTTCTGCGCCTCCAGGTCATTTTGAATCCCCTTTTCTTTCCCAAAGGCGAATCTCTTGGCAGCGGGTGTCTGAGACATGGCTTGACCAAGCTGGTAAGCCTCAACCTTGAGACCCTCTTCGATAGGAGTATCAACCGCCGATATAACACACTTCTTACATGCAGTAATGGACCCTGCAGGGAACTTGGCGATACGGTTAGCGAGCTCTTCAACGAATGGTCCTATTTCGTCGGGATCGAGGGCACGATTGATCGAACCATATCGCTCTGCAAGATCCGCATCGAAGTCATGAGCACCGAGAATAATCTCCATGGCGCGTCCCATTCCGACCTGACGAGCCAAGCGCTGAGTTCCTCCCCCGCATGGCACGATTCCCATGCCGACTTCCATCTGCATGAACACAGCTTTACCACGAGCCGCAAAACGCATATCGCAGGCCAGCATGAACTCGTGCCCTCCACCCCTGGCCATTCCTTCGACCTTGGCGATCGTGGCTTGAGGAAGAGAGCTGATTCTCTGCAGGACTTTCTGCAAGTACAGTATCGGCTCCGACTTGCTTCTCTCCCTCGCGGGAATTTCACACAGCATATCAATGTCGGCATGGCAAACAAAGATGTCGGGGTGTGCTGACTGGAAGACGACGACTTTCACAGAACGATCTGGCTCTAGTACTTTTGCCAGCCGGTTAAGGTCATCCAACATTGGGTTTCCTTGTACATTAACTGGAGGGAAGTCAAAGGTTACCCAAGCAACACCTTCTTTGATCTCTACTTTAAACGTAGTGAATCCTTCGTACGCCATGACCTGGGAATGTTTAATGAGATTCGATATAACGATAAATAATATAAAGCCATACTTAATACCAAGGATTAATTCTTTTCCACGGCTGATGCTTTACACTGCATATAAAAGTTTTATAAGTTAGTAAATTAACCTCTTATTCACCTAAGGCAAAGGCTGAACGACTTATGATTAATAGAATTTGCAAGCTCTTGTGTTCTCTAAAACCTCGCCAAGATAGGAATTAATTTCTATTTTACGCGTCGTTGAACTTTTAATATTGATCATGACCTTTTACTCAAACTGACCATCCGAGACTACAGTTGAAAATATACAAATTCCATCTAAGTTTCTTAATTTTAGCTAAAATTGCTTACTGTGGTACAGACCAGAAATAGCTTACCTTCAGTCTTGCTGGAGAAATCAAACAGTTTACTTATAATTAGTCAGAATGCAGGGTGAATGCAGGATGCCTCCAGATGAGCGAGCCACTCCCGATCGACGCGAAGTGACTAACATAGAGGAGTTTGAGTTTGTTACGGAAGTGCGTCATTTCTTTTGTTCTAAACAGGTTTGACTAGTTTACACTCCATATAAGGAAGTGTGCATAGCTTTGCTATTTGTTAGAACATTACGGTGGCCCACAAGGGCAATACAGAAATATAAAACTCAGTACAAATATATTAATGTCAGTACAGATATTGAAGTCTCAGTACAAGAATATATATTCCAGTACACGAATATGTATGTCAGGCAGTAAAGATGTTTCTAGATGCGAAAATATCTTCAGATACAAACTATTTCCCAGTACAAAAATGTCTTCCAGTACGAAAATGTCTTCCAGAAAAAAAATTTATAGATGAAAGGGGGAACTGGGCCCTAGTTCTTAGTCCTCCATCTGAAGATTGACGAGTGCAAAACATGGCGGTTGAGTCAGCAAGTGTAGAATTGAAAAGGAGTACCATTTTTGCCCCTCTTGCGGCGAAAAACTCATTGACGAACAAATGGAATAGTGATAGAATATTATTTTTCAAGAGGTTACAGATTTAAGAGCATAGTTACTTTGCTTTCTAAAAACCATGGCATTAATTTATGTGAGTGAACTTTGAAATCCCGCTATGGTCTCCGGCGAAGGTTGTCGTCATATGACATAACACAAATACGATGAAGTATTTTAAAGCTGAAAACCATGAAGAAAAGTAGTCGAAATTTTAGCTCTTGTTTATCATATCAGTCAGCATTTTTCCTCTAGACACTTGTATTTGATTCTTTAGAAATTGGCCATTGAATTGTTTTTAGTTTAGTTTTAATGAAATTCAATTCGGGACCATACTTCCAGACTCGATTGCTGGAGCGTCGTATGGCTTTACGGTTCAGCTGGAGATTTCAGCCCCAACTCCGCTATCCCAGGTCTGTATGATCAGGGAGCTCGGCCAGAAATAGGACTTAAGGCCTGAAGGGAGAGATTAATCGGCCCCTAGACCATGTATGATTAACCCCTTGCTATGATCAGGGACAAACCTCGTGATGTGCGCATGTATGTGGTAACTATCCAACTCATGTTAGGGGGCTGTTGCGTGTGGGACATGACTGGTTGATAAAAAGTTTTAGACATGCGCAGAGTATAACAACGTTTATTATATAAACTACAGTGTTTTACAAGGATTTCTACCACTGAGAAATGTCGTATCTCAGCACATGTAAAACTACGATATTTTTCACACGTGAAAATATCAACCAATCGAAATTTTAGCATTCAGTGGTAGAAATCCTTGAAAACACTATAGTTTATATAATAAAC
>WUAP02146222.1:0-11484 GCA_015163945.2 Stichodactyla helianthus | reverse complement strand
ATCATTCAATACAGGGAAGGAGTATTGTCATAAAATATATTTTTATATTATTTTGTTTTCCCAATTAGGAGAGCAAATAAAGTACATAAATAATGTATTTGTTTGATGTATTTGTTTAAAATAATGTATTTGTTTGTCTACTCCATCTTTGATTTTAAGCCATTGTTTTGTAATCATTCAATACAGGGAAGGAGTATTGTCATGAAATATATTTTTATATTATTTTGTTTTCCCAATTAGGAGAGCAAAAAAAGGACATGCACAATTGATATTCCTGAGCCACCAACAACAATAAAAGACCCTCCCCACCGCTTGACAAATGAGGTCAGTGTTATTATGTGATCTTGTACCTTGCCTGAACTTACTCAAATTAACTTGAAACAGCAGGTGCTAGTTAATGTTGAACTTGATGTATAACCTTAAAGTAATAATTTCTAAACTTGGATTTTTGTGGTCATCCAAGGGAATCTGTTAACAAATCTTATGATTGGAAAATGTACTTATAAAGTAGTAAATTGAAATTCCTTGTTTTGTTTTGTCTTGTCTTGTCTTGTCTTGTCTTGTCTTGATTTGTTGTTCACACCATGGCAATTGTTTTTGACTAGAAAAGTCATTCAAGTTCAGTAGTATAACAAGACTGTTATGAGTGTACATTTGCTTTAGAAAACTTAGACGTTTTTATGAGCATTGTATAACAAATATCTTTTTTCACAACTCAACTCAGGTACAAGCTAAAGTTCAGGAAAATCTCTCCATAATCAAAGAATGTGTTGATGAAAACTGGTATCTGGTACATGAAGATGGTGAAATGAAGGTAAAAAGAGTAAAAACTTTTAAGATCATCATATTCATCAATAAGATAAATGCAATTAAGTGCAAATCAGCTAATTCTTCCTCAACTAGAGATTTACAGAAAGGAGAAAAATAAATAAAAAGACTTCCTGGCAATTCTTTAGGCAATTCTTAGGACTTCTCATTATTCATTTATTCATTTCTTGTATGCATGTCTGATAATTGCCTGGTAATTCTTTTTTCTGAAAACAAATAATAATGTATATCAAGCCATTTTTTAGTATTTACCTAAGTTGTTTCTTCCCATTCTAGGTTTATCGTAGAGAATATGAAGAGGGTGGAATCATACTTGATCCAATGAAAGCAACTCATATTGTTCAGGTAAAGGGCTCAGACACACAAGGCAGTGTTCCCTGTGACATTGCCTGCAATGTTGCTTGCAATGAAAAAATTGACATTGCCATTGAGGTCACAAAAGTAGAAATGAGTTTTATGACATTGTGCCCAGCAGTTGCACAGGTGGACACACATGATTTCCCCATTGCAAGCAACATTACATCATGTGTCCAATCCTTAACACTATCATACTCACTCCAGCTTTGTTTGGTGAAGGCCACAGGGGTGTAAAGTGGGAGTCTGAAGTTTTTGCATGCTTCAGGAGTCGTGTTTGGGGGGGGCCCTTCTAAGGAGGCACAACAGTGAGAATTTGAAACTTCAAATCTTAGAAATCTGTTTTAAGGTAAAGGCTGACACTGAATGTTGGATTCAAGGCTGGTTGAAATGTTGCTAAAATTGTTCACTAAATATGTAATAATGAAAGGGATTGAACCAGTGATCCCTGGATGTAGATTGGGACACAGTAATGTATAACAAGGACAGGGACATCAAGTGGGGGAGACGCCCCCTTCATGTGGGTGGAATAAAAAAGGCATCATCTTGCCCTTCATTCATTGACCCAATTCATGTAGCATTTTGTTGGGTAGGGGGTTTGTCTTTGCAAGAGGATTTTTGCAAGAGGATTTTTCCATGAGAAGTTCATGAGAGGGGAGCTGTCCCTTCCTCACCACCTCTCTAGTTGCTTCCTTCTTAGGTAAGTTTGTTCAAATGTTGTTTAAATTTTTATCTTAAAGGGAGTAACTGGTCGTGAAATGGCTCACTACTTCTTTGACAAGGATGTGAGAATGGAATTTGACTGTAAGTTCTTAACTTTCATTTTCGAAATTTCTCTTTAAATTCGTCATTCCCCTTATTGCATCTTGATACCACTACTACCAGAATCCTCTTCAAATTCTTTTTCTTATTCAAATGTTTCAACTCCTTTGGGAGTCACAACATAATGGTGTTTATTAGGACAAAATAAGGGACCAACGAAAAGGATTCTGGTAGTAGTGTGGTATAAGGGAATTGAGAATTGTGGTACATGTACATGTTAACTTTTAACCCTGTACCGTTTTTGTTTCTTTGTTTGTTTTGTTATGATTTTTTTCGTTTTGTTTTTAATTCTTTCTGTGATGAGGGATGGAGAGAAGCAATACATGTTTATGCGTATGTTTATTTTTTTCATTTTAATTCCTTCCCTCCCTCTTTCCTCTCCTTCCTCCCTCTCCCATCCACTTGTGTACTTGTGCATTCATTCATTAATCATTTGGTCTTTTATTCGATTTTTCAGTAATTCATACATCTACCATTCATTAGTTCATTCAATTGCCATTCATCCATTCATTCGCTCATTAATTTATTAAATTTATTTATTTGTTTGTTTGTTTGTTTATATATTTATATATTTATTCATTTATTTATCTATTTTACAGCCACTATTGAATATTTTGACGTCTTGGAGAAACTATCCTACAGTACCTTGATATTTCACCAAGTATTAAAGCGCGTTTGGCCATCATCTCAACGCGACTTATTATTTTGTTCTCACATACAAGATATTACCCCGGAGGATGAGGGAGAGAGATTAGACAATGAAGTTGGATATGCCTGGCTGGTCACTAATTTCTCTGTGGATCACCCTGATGCTCCGGTGAGTCATCGTTAGAGCGGTTTTTGTCTGAGTGGGAAACCTCTGGTACTGAATAACAACAAGTACGCGGTGACGCATGTCGTTCATCCACTCACAACGCGTTGATACAGTATGGGTAAAGTTCGGTATAGCTACAGTACGGCTAAAATTTGTCGTATCGCTTCCCACTCATACGAAAACTGCTCTACTATCCGAGTGACCATAACAATGATTCTTTCGTGTATACTGTAGCTGTGACTACGCGTTCTGATTGGATTACTCTCAAGAAAGCAAAGCCAGTTCAGTGTTAATGCATACCTTACCTTGCATGTGCTAAGTTGGTACTGTTTGTTCCCTACTCATACGATAACCACTCTAAATGGCTTCCATGTTGTAAACTGATCGTAAGCTTTCTTGTCCTTCAACACTGACTAAGAGATGTGCTCTCAGTCTTTTCAAATAATTCTCTGAAACACCATTACACAAGCAAAAAAGAAAAAGAAAGAAAGAAAGAAAGAAAGAAAAAACACGCACACACGCAAAACAAAAACAAAAACATACAAAAAATTACGTGCCGCAGAAGACTGTGAAAACTCACGGTACGGACGTGCCGTGAACGTGATGGCCTCGAGTCAAAGCTTTTTCATTGGATGAACGCCCGCTATCAATTCCGTACCGTGACGTTTCACAGTCATATTTATATAGGTGATAGAAGGTACCGTACCAAAATTTGTCTTGCGCTATGCTGTCTTGTCTTTATTTAAGTGTAAACTTAACTTCTGATGGACCTTCTCATATGCTCGTTAACAAAGCACGTCGTTGAAACTCTACCTTTTCTAAACAGGTGAACAAATTTGTAAGAGTCACGTGTAACGTTGCATTGTTTTGCCAAACTCTGATTGAACCAAGAGAAGAGGGTCAGCCTCTGACACGTGAACATGTCTCTTGTAAAATCACATACAGTGCTAATGGTAAGTAGTGTTTGATCGCATAAACATTATAACCAGAAAACTATTCCTTGAATTTATTGAATTTTAATATAAATGTGCCAATAGTCACGGAATTTTTTTTAAGCGAGTACATGCAAAGAAGACCTTTTTTTAGAAATTGGGGTTTCCTCTTAAGTTGTAATTTTGCTAAAGAGATCCTGGAACCGTATATAACCCCTTTTGTATTAAGTAAAGTCAGTGAAAACTGGATTTGGTCAGTAAAAAGTCAGGGAATTTTATTTTAGCAAGAGAGTGAGAACCCTGATTTGGTTTACTAACAAATGAAGCGTTGGGGATGACAAAAGCACTTTTTAGTTTTATTGGTATTTAACTGGCCCTGTTATTTTGTTTATCACCAGTTAATCCAGGTGGATGGGCCCCGCCTTCAGTGGTTCGTGCTCTTTCAAAAAGGGAATATCCAAAGTTTCTCCGCAAGATTTCCTCCCTTTGTCAAGTGGCATACAAGGACAAGGACATTGCAATATAGTCATTGGAATGTGAATCAATATTATGAAACGGATATTTTATTTTGTGGTCGGAATTTATTTTCACTTGATCGAAGGCAATATGGATCATTGCGGTCCTTGTCTACTCAAACAAACAGTTACTCCAGAAGCTTTTACGGAAAGAGCGTTGATTATCATGGAAAGTAACTTAAATATAGATTAAATGAAACCTTTTTATCCTGATATTTACAACAAGGATAGATCCATTTTCGTTTGACTGTGAATAAATCACGTTATACGGACGTGCCTTGTTGGTCCGTGACCGTGATGGTTCCATGTCAAAGCTTTTCATTGGATGAGCAGGAATTTCGCGCATTGTGATTGGTTCAAGGGATCTACTTCGTAGCCATGACGTAGCCATGGTCTTTAATCAGTCCCGGCCTGTATTTGTTGTTCAGGCTAGGTGGCTAATTTTCCTGAAAAGGATGAACTATAAGAAGTAATTCAAATAACATCTCTTACCAGACCTACACATAACTTCCAGCCTAATTCTGATAATTTATTGAAATTGCAAATTCAGCTATTTTTAATTTTGTGCTCTTCGAGGGTTTATATCAGTCAATCACTAAAATAAATCTTTATTATGAACTGACAAATTCTTAGAAAATAAAACCAAAAATACATCTAAATATTTCGAGATATTTTGAAGAGGATGGATATCTGGAGGAGTTGCAGTGTATATATTTGATGTCTTTTTCTTCTGTGATCAAAAACACTTGGTTCTTTCTGGTACGTATCTCGGTAGAAGATACCCATTCTTAAAAATTCGTGCCTCGCCTGAAAGACGTTTAGGCTTTTGACTGTCCAAACATTTTCAGGGTCTGCGCCGTCGGTGACTCGGAACTATGATTATTTTGGCTGATGGCGTCCAACATTTTGAGTTGTCGGAAATATGGATGGAAAACGGGTAGTCATCCTGTACATAGAAAATTCTGCTACTTCATTTTTTGCTGTATTTACTTCCTATTTTATTTTCAAAAACAATGATCTGTGGAATGTCTTTTGAATATATCCGAATTGAGTACATGGCTAACGCTTTTCCGTGCATATTAAGTCAAGCTTGATCGTATTATAGTTCAATGATGGATCTAGTTCTGTCCACTTGTAACTACGAGGACACCCAAGATTTTTTAGGATCACAAACATTTTGCAATGCTATTAAATGATGGAAAACCTGTTCTCTGAATACCAAGTCACTTTCCCCAATGTTCATAATGGATACCATGTAATTGACGGTCCCTTAGGGACCTTTCATTTTTCAGCGGGGAGGGGGGCCAGTGGGATGGGGGGGGGGGGCATTAAAAAATCAGGCCATGGTCAGCCATGTTGGTAGCTCTTGGTTGAGCTTTGATCAATAAAATCTAGCTACAAGAAATACCCCAGTTGGAAAATTCTTCATTCATTGATTTAAATCAGTGAAAAGAGCACGCTGTAACCTGTCCCAACATGTCTAAAACTAAACATTACGTCTGGTCAACCAAATACGAAGCAGGTGTAGTTGAGAACGACTACGAGCAGTGCCTATCAATGTATAAAGGCAAACCAGGTGGACGTAATAAGTTGAAATATAACTGCAAAGAACAAGCAGGAGAAGCGCTGAAAAACATACTAGAGAATATTGAGAAAGAGAAAAATGCTGGAACTTAAAGAACGGAGGAGGAGAATTTGGATTTAGACAGCCAGAGTGACTAATGGCGGCGAACCCTGAGTCAGCGAAATTACTGAGGATTATCTCGAAGAAGTAGCAATCCTAAAAGAAAAACAATCAGTGATCAACGAAAGGATTCGACATCAATAACAAAAATATTTGAGGATCAAATCGAGCTAATGAAAACTATTGACTTTTATTCAGAGAAATTAAATGAATTGAGAATCGATTTTGATAACAGACTTGTCAACGAAAGTAATTCGCTTAGAGAAAATTTTGAGGAACTCATAATTAACCAAAACAAACGAATCGAAAAACTTGAAAATCAGCTAAAAGTCTACGAAGTGAAGGTCGAAAGATTGGAACAAGTTGACGTGGAATCGGATTCTGACGAAGTAGAAAGCATCGAAGATTCATCACATCCCTTAAAAGATTTAGAAACGCAAAACAGATACTCTGCCTTATAGGATAGCCAGCTCACCGAAAATCCGGAGAATCCGAGAAACGGAAAAATACAGGAAACTGAATGCAGTAAGATTGAGGAACCCATAACCAAGGATAACCCTTTTAATCAAGAAAGAACCTATGCCAAAGGATCACCAAAAAGGAGGGGCACAGAAAAAATCGAGTCGAGAGGGGGGGGGGCATAAAAAAATCACAACGTTTTTGCAACTGAAACAGAACTTTTTTTTATTTATTTATTTTGAATGTGTTGCGTCAGCCATTGATTGCAAAGTGTATATTCACCATCTTTACTGGTGATTTGGAGGGGGATCGAATTTTATTTGGTGAAAAATGGATGGGCCATCACCTTTTTTTTTTTTTTTCCTGCAGCAACAGAGAGGGTGCCAGAATTTTTGGTATGGGTTACTAAGAGAATATCACCGCCAGCCCCCCTCCCCGACGATAAAAAATGAACGGTCCCTTAGTGGGTTGCCCGTGAGTGGACTGTAATATTCAGGAACTAAAAAACTGAGATAGCCTGCTTAAGCGGCGCGAGGAGTTTGAGGACGAGTAGGGGACTTGGCCAGAGCAGGGAAACCAGTCACTAGAGAAATTTTAGGCTCTGGGAAAATCTTAAATTTCAAGTAATTTACAGTCAAAGGACATGAAGCGTGCCCCACCTAGACTGCATTAATGATTTCATTATTCGAATATTGAGTTGATTTTTTACTTTAAATTTTCATTAATAAAACGGAAGACTCGTGAATTAATAATTGATTTCTACTTAAATTTTAATCGGAATAGCATGCAAACGTCGTACTGGCCTTTCGTAGAGTTTTCCTACCTATTTATGGCACTCGTTAAAGAATTGACAAGTTTGACAAGTTTATTGGTGATAAACAAACAAAACTTACAAAATACACATATAACCTGCCAATTCAATCAAAATGCGAGTAGAAAATAGATTTTGGGGATTGGAGTCTTCCATTTCATTACTATGAAAACTCAGGTCGAATAATCAACTCAATCGAATAATGAAATCATTAATAAAATCTAGAGGGGCAAACACTAAATCTATGAAATTTTTCAAAAACTTAAATATCAGAACATTATGAAAAAGTGAAGTTTTGTACGAATTTCTTCTCGACTTGATGGGACGTTTTCCGGGCACTGGTTGAACAAAATATGCCAAATCCAGGCATTTCCATCTCCTTATCTTAAAGTTATTTATTTCATGTTGTAGAATTATCAACCAGTTAATATCTGTCCAAATATTGTCTTCGTACACCATTATCTTTTGAGTTTTAAATTTTTTCCTACTCACTTCGCCTAACGAGATTTTCGCTTCCAAAACGTATAAACACCCATCCATTCAAGCTTGATTATCTCAAAAAGTAGTATTTGAAATCAGCATTAAATTTCCGTTAAAAACAACGCTATTTTAAAAAAAGCTAAATATAAAATCCAATAGTAGCTAGTCACCTTCTTAATCGCACCGTCTGCGTCCTTTTCCCGCCACTTTTTCATTCAGTGGCGCACGCACGCGCGCGCCATCTTTTGGCGGGAATATCCGTGGGTGATGACTCAAGAAGAGAAAGGTGCTTCGCATTCAGTTTGACATATAATTTGTCTACTATATAATTGTCGCATAAAACCAAGAAGTAATAGAAGCAGAATGGAATGGGAAAATGATCCAAAAGTACATCTCGAAAGTCCTCCCAAACTCACAAGATTTGTTGAGCTTGATTCTTCAAAGTTTGCTTTGCCACAACTGAACCAAACTAAAAATGGCGAACCCAACAAAGAAGAAGATGAAGAAAGTGAATTCTCTCTGCCAGCATTAGCAGGTGAAGTGGCTGATGCTCAGAAATTACAAGCACTGGAGATAAGTAAGAAGCAAGAAAGTTTGATCAAATTGAAGGTAACAAGGTTTAAAGAATTCGGCCTATTTTGGGTGAAGTTTGATATCAGTCGTTTTGAGTCAAATTTGTTCTTATCAACTTTTATCTGTCACTTTTATGCCGACTGAATTTGAATATTCTCATTATGAAAGAAAGATTATATAAAAGGTGAGCGATTTTTTTTGGTTTTAGCTTAAGTTTGTTGTTTTTGTTTTATCTGCATTTAAAGCTGTATTTTTGGGTCTTTTCCATAGGCTTAATACGTTTCATATTCTAGCTGCCTGACCTAAGATTTTTAATCTTATTCTTCACTGTGACTTACAGTACAGGAGAAAATCGAAAAGGTTAAAGCTGAAATATCTAGTTTGGCTAGAAAAGTATGTCTAACAGAAGAACAAGTCGTTGCATACCAGAGCCAAAGCAAAGGAGAAGAAAAAGGTAAAAAAATTCTGCCACTCGTTTAATGGCCTCGATTTGTTTGTTCGTTTGATTGTTGATCATTTTATAATAGATTTCCCGAAACATTGCTATCACTAACTATGTCCACTGGTCCATTCGTTCTCATTCGTTCAGTTCGCTCGTTAGTTATTTCATTTTTTCGTTCGTTCGTTCGTTCCTTCATTCATTTATTCCATTCATTTAGTTTATTTGTGCGTTCGTTCATTTGTTCTTTCAATTTTCGTTAATAGTTCATTATTTTAGTTTTTCACAGTTTGTTCATCCAACTCATTCAGCCTTGAATCCCATTTATTCATTCGTTCGTTATGTTTTCCATTCGTATTTCCATATACAGAAGATTTTAATGAAACTATGAAGTTCATTCTCGTTCCTTTTGGTTTTATAGATATTGAAAAACTTCTAGCTTTAAAAGAACGGCTAGTTTCCCAAATAAAACGTGAAAAGCAGCAACTAAAGAAATACCAAAGGTAAGAGGATTTGATTAAAATGTTACTGCAACGGAATGGGGACGATATATAGCACAAATTTGTTTTGCTTCTTTATAGCATATACCAAGAATATTTTAGTAAAATGGAAGCACATAGACTACTTGTGGAAGAATACGAGTCAAATAGTGAAGCAAGAAAAGAAATCTCAAAGCTTGAGAAAGAGGTCAAACAACTCAAACAAGAAAGTAAGTATTATCAAAAATATAATAAATAAGAGATCAACACATACACCTAGTTGCAAGAAGGTTGTCATAGGAGGAAACAACTTTTGTAGTTTAGTGAGAAAGGAATAGCATTAAAAGACAAAAGAAGTGGTTCAGCTTCAGTGATTTTCTTTTGTCTTTTAATGTTATTCCTTTCTTACTAAAGTACAAAAGTTCTTTCCTCCTATGACAACCTTCTTGCAACTAGGTGTATATATTCTCTGAAAAATATATAATTTTCGCATTTTAGAGGTAACGAGGCAAGTTTTTATGGAGCAGGGAGGTGTGAGGAAGACACCTTCCTGTGTGGGGGAAGATTAATATTCCATTCAAAATCTGTATCAGTTTCTGTGCATCAGCACGGTCTCAGCAGCCTCCTCAACATATTTGAAGTTTAAGCAAATTTGAAGTTTTATGCGATTACGTACGCTTCTGTGTATATGTTACTAACCTTAGTCACTACGAAAATTTTCCATTGCATGTATTTAACTATCTGCTAATGCAGGGGCGCATCCAGGACATTTTTGGGGGATGCACCTCAAGGATTTTTTGAAGGGATATGTATCATTTATGGTTGGGACTCCAGCACCAAAAGTAAATAATACTGAATCCATAATTGATTATAAGTAGATCATATCAGGGGGATGCGCATCCCCTGCAGCCCCTGGATCCGCCCTTGCAATAGTCTTACTTACAATGACACCGTTATCATAAATATTTGTTCCGCAGTTAGTTCTCTCAGAATTGGCTCCCATCAAGATGCTGTGGGTGTCACCGAAGAATATGAAATTCTTAAAACAGAAATTTCGCATTTGAAGCAGAAGACAAAA
This sequence comes from Stichodactyla helianthus, assembly GCA_015163945.2. Taxonomy (NCBI): domain Eukaryota; kingdom Metazoa; phylum Cnidaria; class Anthozoa; order Actiniaria; family Stichodactylidae; genus Stichodactyla; species Stichodactyla helianthus. The sequence continues at coordinate 1,216 of WUAP02146222.1, read as the reverse complement.
GATTTCGAACAAGAGATGGAACAAACCAAACTTCAGGTATACTTTCCGCAAACAGTCACAAGCTCATATTTCACTTCACGACAAATATACTCTGTTCACGATTCCCTGGAGAAGACTACACTGTATAGCAAACACTAAATTGAATTTCAAAATCACAGTACTGAATATCTTGAGGTACTCCATGTAAGAGTAAATAGCTGCATTTTGAACGCTCACGACATTAGAAATCTAATCAACGTCTTTTAAACAAATGAAATCCTTTTCCCAAGTCACTAACAGGCACTTAGACAATTAGAATGCTACACCCATATGGATAGAGTTATTTGAGTGGATTCAATTTGATATCGTAAAGGGAAATAAACTTTTTATTTACAGCGACTTTCGTTGTATCGCGCGGAACGATTTCAAAACTTCGATCGGTTTGGGTTTTTCTTAGCCGTCAATCATCACTTGGGGGCGGGAGTTATTCAAATCAACCAATGATTTTCACGGATTCGCATAACTCCCGCCTCCAAGTGATGATTGACGGCTAAGAAAAACCTAAACCACGATCGAAGTTTTGAAATCGTTCCGCGCGATACAACGAAAGTCGCTATAAGAACAAACATGTCTATAATTATACCAGATTAAGAGTGAAGTCGAACGTCACGCACAGCTGAAAAGAGAGATGCATCTTTTACAAGTTAGTATAAGAAATACATAAAACTTTATTGCTTTGAACCCTTTGTTGTGACCAAAACGGACTGACAGCGATGTTTCCCTGCCGACTAGCCACTAAACAACATGCGCAGACCACGAATACTGAATGTATCTTTTCACAAATTCGCCCTTATCTTACAAAAGGGCAAATTAACTGAAATAGTAATTATGCAAAGTAATTTTTTTCTCTTTATTGGCTTTCTTTTTCAGAAACGCAATCATGCACAACTTACTCGACTTCAAAGACAACTGCAAGAGGCTTTGGGAAGAAGCAGGCATTGGAATGAAGAAGCTTGTAAATTGGAAACTAGTATCGCGCAGATCCGTGAAAAAATAGAGGAGTAAAAAACGTAAGTTAAATGATTATATTTTTCTCACCCTAAGATACAGTTAATCTTTTTTCTATTTAATCGCTTTGTATAATGGTTAATAATCACTATTTATAGCGGAGCTCCCGCGCGGGCCGAAGGCCCGCGCGAGCGGAGCACCATACTTAAGAAAAAATGGTAACCCATCG
>WUAP02146211.1:0-11488 GCA_015163945.2 Stichodactyla helianthus | reverse complement strand
ATGAAAAACAAAAGAACCAAAGTGTAATAAAGCGTAATACGCTAAAGTGTATTTCACGGGTTAATGAAAACCACTCTGTAATTCACCGAGGATTGTGGGATAAACGTTTATGTAAATTATGGCAATTTTCAATGATATATTGTAGCATTTAGTATGACTGGTTTATCTTTAAAATTATGACAATAAGAATTCATGTAACGAATCAGCCGTGTTTTATTGTTAATTGTTTTATGCACATTTATTACATCATCATAACCAAGCAAGTCTAACAATATTAATGCATGCTTAACCAACCATAACCATACTCTCTCTCTACAAAACTATAAACTCTATAATTGTCATAATATTCTTAACATTAATTTTATCTAAATAATTTTGTATAACCTTTTATGCCATAAGGAATATACATTTTTTTAATCAAAAAGCAATGAAAAGGAAAAAAGTTTTGGACACTGATACTACAATTTTTGATATTGTGCAATTTTCTCAGCAACTTGTCTCACGACAAGGTCAGGTGTTACACTGCAACACAATCTCATCGACTTGCAATGATTTTTCACTGAGGTAGACAATGTGCAATTCTCCAGCACTTGTCTTACAATGCCATTGCAAGACAAGTTGGTGAGAAAATTGCACAGTGTTATGGTTTCTTTAATAGCTTTCCTTGTGAGGGAATTAATCTTACATCTATTTATGCTTACATCTATTTTCACGCCACATAATTGATGAACCTTTTTCATGCATGAAAAAAATTTTTTTCATACATACTATGAGGTAAAGACAATTTTTCTCAGCAATCAATAATGTCAATTCCAAATTTAGCAACTTGTAATCTTAATTACGAGAAGAATGTGAAAAGAATAAGCACAGTGCTCTTCATAGTACAACTGTGTTATTTAGTCTGTTGCAAGTTGCAAAAATGTCCCATTAAAGCCTCAAATTTTGATACCTTTTGATTAGTTTGCCTGGCTGTGACCTCAGCAGTAATATTTGCTAACCATAGAATCAACATCAATGAATGGATCTGTGACTTAACTTTTTTAAAAAGAAGGAAAAATCCAAAATAACCAAGTACCCAATTACTTTGTTCCTAACAGGATACTGGATTAACTTACATTGTTATTATTACAAAATCACTGTATTACAGTGCAACTTGAAAAACTTTGGGCACTTCAAAAAATATCTGTGAAATATTAATGGTCTATTAGCCACTCATAGACAAGATTTGCAACTGGGCATGTGAAATTACCACAAAACACAACTCAAAAGTCAAAAGGACCATAAAATAGGCTCTGACATTATTTCAAGCTAGAAACATTAAGATTGAAAAGTCAGATGCGTTCCAAGTTTAGCATGACCTTTTACTGCAATTTTCAAAATTATGTGAACTCTGACCTTCAAACAGTCCGTTGGAATTTGGTTATTTGCTTCTGCCCACTTCAAACAAAACACCAGAAAACTACTCATAAATATCCCTAAAAACCTACCAAATGACTGAAAACGATCTTAAGACGATTTCTAACAGCTAAATATGATTTTGATATTCGGTTAGCTTTTGTATTTTTGATTTTTAATTTTGATTGACGGAAGCTAAATCAGCAAAAACCAGTTGAGTGTTTGGATGTCTGAGTTTGCATGATTTTGCAAATTGCAGTAACTGATACTGTTTTTGCAGTAATTTATCTCAACTTTTCTGCAATCCTGTGTGAGTGCTCCTGGTTTATCAAGTAACACTATGAAAAGAACCACAGACATTGACTAGCTATGGTGATCAGAGTTTACGATAGCCAGTACCAGGACGGCTTCTCCTTTTGCCAATAAAGTACCCAATCAGGACAATCAGTACCAGCCCAGCCAGTGAGCAGCCAACAGCAATGGCCACTGTGTTGCTCTTGGATTTCTTTGATTGTTTGGTTGGCTTAGTTGTTGGTTGAGGATTACACAATTCACCTTAAAAGGAAGAAATCAAGGCATTTTAATAAAAGTTATCACTCTATGGGAAAGTAAATGGCATTCAATTGGCAATATTCAATTGCCACCAGAAAATATTACTTTCAATTACAATTTGGAATAGGGGGGCGGGGGGGATTAGAAGTTTGAATGGTTTTCATACAAGTAGGAATGATAAAGCTGTACCGGCCACACCTTTCTGTAACTGTGTAAGCATAACTGGGCACTGTGATTGGATGATTCAGACAGGAAAGCCAAATGAATTTGAGTTTTAAGGCTCAGATGCATGATGCAATGTTGCCTACAATGTTGCTTGCAAATGAGAAATCCTATGTGTCCACATGTGCAACTATTGTGCATGATGTTGCTGAGTAGAAATTACTTCTACTTTTGTGATGTTTCCAGCACACAGGTGGACACAGGGGACTGTCACATAGTGTGTCCATGGCTAAAACGTTTAAGTGTCAGTCAGTGTATGTAATTATGAATGGCTAGATGGCTAGACTTTTCCTGATCATGTAGCTGTTTTTATATTTCTGGGATTTTTGCTTCCATGAATCAAAAATTTATAAACTTTGACCATTTTAAATCTGACAAATGGAAATGCTAAGCCAGAACAACAGAAAATGTGTTGCATCTGTTGTGGTTTGAGTCACAAAAACACCAAAAATGTTATTTATTTTATGCCAAGTTTGTCCAGATGAAAATGGAATTATTTGATTGGTTGCTAAGAGGTCTGAACTTTTTCATCTGTACCTCTCACCAATAGTTATGGGTTGTCTTAAAAAAAAATTGTTTACCACATTTGAAAATTTTCTCACTTTTTGATTGGCTGAGAGCCATGGGAAATAAGAGTTCATACTGTGGTGTCAAGTTTGCATGCACTGGGATTGTTTCCGAGTCCATGATGAGCGCAAAAAAATTAAGTTTTTGTGTTAAAAAAATTAACGCTAGTTTCTTGTGGTATGTCTTATTTACCACAGTTGGCACCATCTCATCATCAAAATTGATCAACTTGGCCGTGCCTTGTGGATCCACAACAATTTTGTTGATTCAATGATGCCAACCATGGTAAATAAGAGGACATACCATGTGAAGCTATCATAAATTTGTTAAGTTTGTCATTCCTATCATAAGCCATTTATTGACCAAGCTTGTTAAGTGTGATGGGGAGATACTGGTCTCATTCTTTTTTCATTTATATGGAAATTGCCATATGGGCTTTGTCTATACAAACACAAAAAAAGAACTAGGTATCCCCTATTTGAACCTTAGACTTGGTCAATAACTTCTGTAAAAGAATTGTTTAGCAAAGAAATAAGCTAACCCTTAGAAAATGTATTTCCTTTCACTTCAAATGGCTGGACAACAAATCCTCTAATAACAGCAGATATTTCTGAAAGCTTCAGTGTCTGTAACTGAGTGCAGTTCAAAGAGTAGCCAACTTTGCCACTTAACCGCTCTAGCTGGCCCTGATCATTCACAGTTCCTTTGATTTCACTTTCTGAAAATAAATGGAAAATAATGTTATGTTGAAAATATAAGAATATAATTATTTATGAAAATAAATCAGATATCTTAAAAATAACAGCCTGTTCAAAAAATTCTTGCCTACCGTAAGTAGTGTTTTGCCTTAAGCTGAATTATTTCTACACCTATTTCAAAAAAGCTTGATCTGAAATCTGAAATCTGGAGCAAAACAATTTGCCACTGTGGAATATCCGCTCAAAGATGGTGGTGTACTTAGCATGGTTTGTACAACTTTGACGACAAAAAAATTAGGACTTTTTAAGGACTTTTCAAGGGCAAATGTTCAAGGACAGCAACACAGATTATCTCCATCTTAAGCAGTGTTTTGTGTTCAATTTTGTGTTACCATTACATGTCAGCAATCCTTCTAAGGCTTGTTTTGAGCTGTAAAGATTGATTAATTGACTGCTAATTCGCAAGAACCAAAGATAACCAAAGCACATGCTTGGGCCACCCCGCATTACTTTTGCAACATGAAAATGAGGTTATCAGCACCATTGGATTTAAGAATGAAAACTGACTGAAAAAACTGAAAACTAAAGTTCTCTATGAAACCTTAGTTAGAATAATTGTGAAATTTGTCAAATCTATAAAATCCAAGGACTATTTCTATTTTCTTAAGGACTTTTCCCAACATTCAAGGACTTTTCAAGGAAAAATAGAATTCAAGGACTTTAAGACATTGATGAAATTCAAGGACTTTTCAAGGCTGTACGAACCATGCTTAGCTATTTACTGATAAAACTTAATTTAAAAACAAAAATGAATTTAAAAATAAATTTACAGCTTGTGCCCTCAATTCCTTTTGGTCTCAGATTTCAGATCACCAACCAACAACCTTTTTTGAAATAGGTGTATAATGTATCACTAGATAGAGGAAAGGGTATCATTCATTACTGTGAAGGGAGCACAGCTGATATTGAAAAAAATAACCAAATTTTTTACTATACCCCACCTTGCATTGGATTCTGGGATTGATTTTGGGACAAGATAGAGTTTGTGCCCAGCCTAGTTTCTTTGAATTTCAGAAGACCAAATTGGAGTTACTGTGATTCTCAATATTCTGCAGACTTGGTAGTTGTAAACTGCCTGTTGGGTTTGTTTTTTCACTGCCACCAGTCAAAAATATAAAAGATACCAGCTGATTATTTTTGATTGACAGCAGCAAAAAACCAATTTCACAACAAGCCATTAATACGTCTGAGTTCTCAGAATAATGAAAATTGCATTAAAGAGAGAGTTTTGTATTTACCAGTTGCATTAAAAAAGGCAGGGTTATTGGTGGTCTGTGCAGTAATTGTAATGTTAATAGTGTTCCATCGTCCATTGGCTTCTTTTGCAGTGTGGAAGTAAGTCTCAAAAGAGTAGTATGACCATTCAATACGTATTGATGACCCACTTGGAGTACAAAGGCCATCTGCTGTACCATTTCCTGATAACCGTGCAACTGTTTTCATCTGGAAGTTGAAATTCAAAAAGTAATGTTTTTTTTTTCTAAGGGAGCTAGTGTTCATGGTGTCAGTACAGACAAGTGGTAGCTTAGCATCGATCCTTGTGCATGCAATAGATGCATGCCAAGTGTTGACCATTTCTTAATTCATCAATCTACTCAAGCAAAAGTTCCACTGACCAGTGTCACAGTTTTCCCAAAGAAACATGTCAGGTCTGACAAACACCACCACAAACTGATTTCAATGAGATAATTTTATCTTTCACTGTTGCCAGATACTTCAAATGTATTCTTTTGATGCCATAATCCAATAAAATGTTTTCCAATGAATTACGGTTAGGTCGCCCGTGAGTTAGGTTGCTGGGAGTTAAGTCACCCAGATTCATAGTCAAGTCGCCTGGAATTATAGTCAAGTCGCCCTGCTTAAACTTTCTTCAGTATATTCCCCAATTACATAAATAAGAGTTTATTAACATCAAACTAGAATACTTTTTGCAATCATAACATGACATTTCGAACCACAAATTGTCTTTCCCGACAACAATTTCGAATTCCTTTGGCTTGAGTTACAACGCTTTGGTATTAATTGGCATGAAACTATTTTTTTACGAGTTTACTTAAATTAATTTTGAATTTTTCACTAAACAACAAGGCCTCATTGGGGAAATAATCATCAGGCAAGTAGATGCAAATCATGGGAGAAACAGCAATCAATCGACTAGACTTATGAATGCAGAGCTTTATACTTGGTCGTAGTGTGTGTGATGATCAAAAGATAATATAGACTATAGCTTATCATAAAAAGCAAACAATATTTATTAAAAGGCCAGCCAAATTCCACTCATGTAAAACGATGATTGAGCATTTTTAACGTTAAAAACTAAACTAAAAACCGCCATTTTGAAATGTCAAAGAACTGTTGTGTGACAGACGCTCATGAAAACGATAACCTTGAATATTTTTCGTCAATGAAGTATTCTTCACGAATGTGACAGGTGAGAGCTACAACAATCTATTTTATGAACGAAATTAGAAAATCACCCGTTTTTTAATTCAAGTTGCTCACGTTGTTCAATTCTGACTTCATCTGGGGTATATGGAAAAGATCAAGTTACTCGATTTTCAGAGGAATCCTTATGATGATTATCAAAATCTTGTTTCAAAAAACACATTGTTTGAGACCTTTTCTATAATTATGGAGATTTAAAGCAAGCAAACATAAAAGACTCTAAAAGAACTCCACGCGATAGAACTGTTGTTCTCCCTAACAACGCCATAGTCTCAACACATGAAACGAAACTAGCAAGTTACTCGATTTCAGAGGAATCCTTACAATAATTATCAAAATCATTCCAAAAAACAAATTTTATCTTGTTTGAGACTTTTTCTATAATTATGATGGAGATTTAAAGCAAGCAAACATTATAAAAGACTCTAAAAGAACTCCACGTGATAGAACTGTTGTTTTCCCTAACGATGCTCTAAGTCTCAACACGTGAAACGAACTAGCAAGTTACTTGATTTTCTGAGGAATCCTTATGATAATTATCAAAATCTTGTTCCAAAAACAAATTTTATCTTGTTTGAGACTTTTTCTATAATTATGATGGAGATTTAAAGCAAGCAAACATAAAAGACGGGCGCTAAAAAGATGTCAAGATTAGTTTTCTGACAAACAACGAAATAGCATTCTTCGAACGATAGTAAAAATGATCGTAACATGCAATCATAACGAAGAAAGATTCTGTTTTTTGATATTAAACCTTTCTGATGTTAATAAAGTCTTATTTATTATACCAGCGAACTTGCCGGGCAACTTAACTATGGATCCGGGCAACTTCACTCTGAATCCGGGCGACCTTACTCACGGGCGACTTAACCTGATTCCTTTCCATTCCATAGCGACAGTAACTATATGGAGCAGTGGAAGTATGAATTGACTTTTGCCTAGTTCCATTTGCCCCCTGGATGGGATTAAATTGCACTACTTCTGTTTACAGCAGCTTTCACTTTCACTGTCAATAATGAGAGATCCCTCAATTTATTATTACTGGTGCTGCCACTGAATGAAAATACAACAACAAGAGCACAAGCTATATATGCTATAATTGTAAAAAAAAAAAATGACAAACAAGTTGAACCTAACCACATGTGAATAGCATTTTCTCCGGTTGCTAAAAATAGATTTGAAGACTTAATCACACAGCCTCAAGGATTGAAATGTGGACACAGTTCATAAGGGTGCTGTTACACTAGGCAATTTTCCCAGCAACTTATCTTGCAATTTTCTTGCACAAGTTGCATGAGACAGTGTCTAGTGTAACATAACAAAAGTGTTTAACTTCTACTTCTCACTATGGTTGCAGCAAGAAAATTGCGAGACAGTTTTAGTATGTTAAACTAGGCAATGTCTCGTGTAACTTGTCTCACAACAAAATTGCAAGACAAGTTGCTGGGAAAATTGCCTAGTGTAACAGCACCTTAAACAAAAGCTTGGGATTTGTAAAAAAGCATATATAGCTTGATTTAGAGTACTTCTTAAACAAAGATATGGGACAAAAACAAAACAAAACAAAACAAAAAAACACTTGTTGGGGAGAATGCATGGAAATGTTGGACTTTGTTGGCATTTTAATCCCATGGTGCATAGCAAGCAAAAATCATGACATCATCTTTGGAAAATGTTATTATTTTCAGATTGAGATTCCTACCTGTTTTCCACCCCTGTTCTTATAGCTTATTTGGAGCTCTAAGCTCATCCACAGTTTAAGGCATTCAGTACCATTCTTATTTTTCACATCATACTTTCCTTCTGGGGGAGGTGGTGGCGGAGTTGTTGGTGGAACAGTTGATGTTGGAAGAACAGAAGTCATTGGAGATGGACTGAAAGTCATTGTTGGAACGACATGCGATGACACTTGACTGACATTATGCACAATTGTGCTTGATATGTTAATGGAGGGAGTGGGTGAAAATGATGGTTGTATTGTAGAATTGTGAGTACTCCTGTTACCAGCAGATGATGACATGATAACAGCACTCGACTCGCTCATGTACATGGAGCTGTAGTGGACAGAAAAGTTGAGTGAGTGACTATGAATAGAAGAATGGTTAGGAGAGATGGATGAAGTTGAAGAAATGTTGGGCGTTTGTGTGAAATAAGTTGAAGAAATGTTTGGCAGTAGTGTGAAGTAAGTTGAAGAAATGTTGGCAGTAGTTGAGTTGGGAAAATGTTTAGACATCAGTGAGGCCGTGGCCACGTTGGTTTGGACACCCGATGGACTTGGTAGGATGACACTAGCAGTGGTACATTCAGTACTTCCAAGCAATAGCCCTGCATAATATTCAAAAGAAAATTTCAGATCCCAAAAATAAAATTTTAATTACAAAAGTGAAAACTGGGAGGGATAGAGTGGAGGGTCTCTGGGAACATTCAGTAATTTTAAAAAAGTGTTTTTTACCGTCCCTGCCCCTTCTCCTCCCCACTCCAGAAAAAAACATGTAGCTATTTTATACACACAACAAGAGTTTCATATTACTGCTCTGAGTGCATGGGATCAAGAGATGTAAAATATGGTTTTATTGAATTTCGTAGCATCTTTATATATAATGTACAAATCACAGCACTGCTAGAGTGCATGCTACATATCTGTGAAACAAACTTTTGAAAGAAAGAACTTGACAAGACAATCACAAATTTGAAGAGAAAACTTTTTTTGAGCTATAAAATCAAAAGTTATGATTTTTTAAAAACTTGCATTTCGGCCATTTTCTTCTATTTTTAGTAACAAAATGGCTGAAATTGAGGTTTTTAAAAATTCATATCTTTTTATTTTACAGGTCAAAAAAAGGTTTTCTCTTCATTCATTTTTTATTGTCTTGTCAAGTTCTATCGAATGATACGGTCAGTTTGGTCATAAAGTAAACTTGAAATTTTGGTGCCAAACTTGTGACGTCATTTTCCCGCAAAAAATCGACAAATCATCAAAAATAAAAAGAACAAGTTGGTGAGAAAATTCATCTGTGCTTTATGGCCAAGTTTAAAAAATGTTGGAATAGAAATGGAAAAGTTAGCTAAACCTTGTTGATTTTGGGTGTCTTTTTAGCCAGCATGATTATAATATTTTTTGCAACCTAGTGGATATCACTGGAAAAGTACAGTGAAAACCAAAGAAACATACCTCTAGCGATCTGTGTGTTTCTTTGTGTGATTCATGCATGAGTGAATTCTTAGTTAGTCAATAACTAAATAATTGATAACTAAATACTATTACACTCTGAAATGTTAGTAATTGTTTCATGGATATATGGCATTCATTCTAATTAATTTTTAATGCAATATATTAAAACTAGGCCAAGGATTAGAGGTTTTTTGTATGAGTGGGAAACAACTAACATGGTACCAACTAATCTTGTACATGAAATGTTAACCCTTTCACCACCAAGAGCGCCATTTGGCTTTCAAAAGATGCCACCTTTAAAAAATCGTATCTTTCTCAATAGCGCAAACATTGACTAGTTGACTATCAGTCAAGAGCATTGGCTAGCAAGTCCTTGAAATCGAAGTAGCCTATAAACCTCAAAAAGTCCACAATTTTGGCACAATCTCATTGTTTAAGTTTTGACAAAAGCAAAAATTACTGCTTTGACACCACAGAAGACCAAAACACACAGGAATTTGACTTCAGTTTTTTAATTGAAATCATGGTTGCAAATCAACCATGAGCCAACATTCACAGCAAAATGCAGTCTTAGCTCTAGGTTAGAAGCAATTTTTCTCTCTCTTATTCAATGTCTGGGCCAAGCGACAGCCACTTGTTTTAGTGCATTCTGGCCTTTCCTCAAATTCCAATTTCACAACTGCACTGCATGCTGGGAAATAGCCAGATTTTTTGACAGGGAGCCTTCCCTTCCATACATCTAATATAGATATATTAAAAAGCCACCCTGACCTACTGCCAAAATTTCTCGCTTTCTGTTCTTCAATGGTCACAATTCTAAAAAGTGCCCTGGTAGGTTAAGAAATCCATCAATACTCAAGTCCCAAGGCTACTTCGTTTCAGAGCCGCCATTGTTCGAATATACAAGCAGCAAACCTAATTCCCCAAAGAAGTAGACCACCTTACTAGATTCTTTTAGAAAGTGGAGTCTTTGCTGCCTACACGCTTTATGATGCTCATCAGGCAGCCACCAAAGATAAAAATGGCTCTAAACTTACTAAAAATCCAACAAAAACCATATTTGAGCTGTTGTTGTGACTCTAAAGGAACAAACAAACTATGTAAGACTGACGTTTCCACAGAACTCAAGCCTTCATTATTTTAGAACATCAGCACTTTCCGTGGTAACCCCAAATAAGGACTCATGAAATCCTAACGATCATTTACATGCAGAAAATTGTGAGAAAATGCCAAAGTCCCCTTAGGGGTTGAAGGGTTAAGCAGTGAAACTGAAATGGTTTCCCATTCCTTTGGTTCGAATCATCCAATCATGGTAAAGTACAGTATGAATAAGTCTTTCACTGACAGGTCACATGACCAGACCCCCCTTAAATCACTAATTTGCTGGACAGCAAGCTCATGCTTACCAGCAATTTTTTCCATACAATTTTTTAGAAAATTTTCACTTTTATATTTCATGCCATTTCTCCTGTGTAAAACATTCTGAGCTGAAACTTTATTTTCTTACTAATACTGAGATGCTTGTTTTAATTCTGGAGTTCAATGGACCTCTTTACCTTTGTTGTTTGTTTACCCATTTCAGACCACATGATGTCACTCTTGGGAATTAATTATTTCTTATGTTGATAGGTTAACATTTTAACTAGACGCTCTAAGAGCATAAACTGGGCTACCTGTAGTCTTGCGGATTAGATGCATTCTTATCAGATGCAGAAATATAAATGATATATGTGCTATTAGGTTCTCGCTTGCCTGATTTTGGAACCCGCTGTGGATAGCAAGATTGAAAAATTACCCCGATAATTTTTGCTATTTTTAAAATTCTTATGGCTCGACTTCCATCAAGGCACTTAGAATTATTTCAAATAATTGGAATTTTAAAATGAAACATTGGATGGTTTGATTTTCTGTGATGATAAAATAATGCTGATTGAGAAACCTTGCATCGCTCACCTCCACACCGCACCCCCACCCCCACGTGGAAATTCGAGAACATTTGAGAACGTGCTCTCATCAGCGAACAGAAGGAGCTGTCTGAGCTGTTGTTGTTTGTCCACTTTAAAGCCTTCATTTAGCTCATAGGACCAGTTAATGGTCTTAAATCTTTCTTCGAACAGGTAGCTTATCCCTTTCTTTGCTATTTTATCGATTTATCATGTAAATCCCCTAATAAATGATCATTTCTAAGTCAACTTTGATCGTGTTGTGTTCATTGTCTTTCCCCATTGAAATGTACATGTTGATGACCTTACGATGTAAATCTTCTTTTAAAGTAGTATTGTTAATTCTTTCCATGTTGTATGGTCGATTCCTCATGTAAACCTGGTAATAATTTATCTCATTTCTAAAGCACTTTCGAATTGCGATGTGTTGAGCT
>WUAP02146200.1:0-11489 GCA_015163945.2 Stichodactyla helianthus | reverse complement strand
CATCCCATTGGTAGGACAAAATCGTAATAATACTGCCCTCTCCAATGCATACCAAAGAGGTTGTATTCCTTTGGATGCAAGGAGATAATTCTAAAAGTGCTGCACACGTCACACTTAGCCATGGCACAGTTTCGTCCTAAAAGTTTTATTCTTTCTGTAGCATCATCAATGGAAGCATATTGTACCGACGTTTATTCTTTGGGATGAAATTGTTAATTGAGTCCCGTTCAGGGAGAGATAGATATTGTATCATCCGGTATTCATGGCGAGCATTTTTAGGCACCGCTCCTATTGGTGATACCCAGAAGATGTCTAATGGTGGTGATTCAAATGGACCTTTGATACGCCCTAGTTTTATTTCTTTTGTTAATTTATTGTCAATGACTTGTTGCAATTCAAGAGCCGATGTAAGGTTTTTGAAAGCCTATTTTGTGTAATCCCATGAAAATTTTATCCTAAATCCCTCCGGAAAAAACAATCACTAGTTCGTTGTAAAGTTTATGAGGTTATCCTTTCAAGTGATATGCTAGGCGATCAACTTTGATTGGTGAATGTAGAGATTGGTTTTGAATTGGTTTTGGTTGAGTTGTTAGTTGTCACATTTCGTTCTTGGGACTGGCTATTCTGGGGGCATCTGTAGGCCGCATGGTTTGCATTACACTTATAGCACTGATGTTTGAATGTACACCCTGAACAGGCTTTCCCTCCATGGAACTTAACACAGCATTCCTTGGGGTGTTCACTACGTAGTTTTGTTACTGGACGAAAAAATGCCTCTCCCTTCTGTACTGTTTTGTTGTCTGCATTGACTTACTCGAAGCCAAAGTTCTGAATGAATTGTGTCCCATGGCACAATTTATTTTTCCCGCAATACTCGAAAGTTCTCATCACAGAACTTCCAGTTGCCATAATTTTTTGCTAGGTCTCTGACCGTAGCAGAATTTCATAAACGCAGTTCCCTCCTGGGGGCACTTTTCTGTATAACTAGCAGTAAAGATTTGAAAGGCATTTGTCCATCTTTCAATATTGTTGATTATTTTCTTTCTTCTGGTTGGAAACTATTGCTAAATCCTGTCCCCCTTCATTGTTACCACTTAATTTGATACTATAATTATCATCTGTACGGTGGGTATTTAGTAGTACTTCCAAATCAACAAATTCGTTTGCCCATATTTTGTTTCTAATTTTGTCAGGGACCATAGAGCCCAAAGGGATTGCAATAGATACATATGTATTCCTACTGTTTGGCTGGTGGTCTTGTGATTCTCCTATAAGCCGATTGAAGAGGTTTACGTTGGTGTTGGGCTGCGAGCTTATCTGTGCCAAGGTAGAATTCGGTTGTCCTTGTGTTACACTGTTTGCCACTGTTGTACTAGACACCACGTTGCTAGTGCTTGCTGCTGTGGTAACTCCTGTTGCCTCTCTTAGAGCTGATGCGACTGATTGCTGTACCACTGTGGTTGCACTATCCGGGACAAACTGAACCGGAGCTTGATGATCTGAGTAATTCGTAGCTGGCTGCACTTGGCTCTGCCGTCTATTTCTCTTGATACGGCTTCAGAGGTGGCCTGTAGGATCTCCTGGGACAATTGTGTTTGGCTTTCTATGGTAGGAGTATTTTCTGTTCTCCTTCGTTTCATTTTCGGTGGCATGCCTACGTTGAGCTTAATAGGGTAATTCAATATGAGCAAATTCCTATCTCCAATTAAATTAAGTTACTGACAACGTGTGTCCCTTCTGGTTGCGACAGCCACATGTTCAACAGGTCAAAACAAAGTGTAATATTGTATATTCAATGTTTGAATGGTGACAATGAGCATGTCAAATATAATTAATATGACAAAGGGACCTACTGCTGGTCTGATAACAATAATAATGGGAGTGCTGCATTAGCTGCTCTCCATAATGGCAAACAGCCAGACATAAAGCCCACAGGCATAAACGTATGATTGGGTCAGACACAAGTGAATGGCCGGAAATATCATACTAGCCAGAAATATTAAACACTGACAGAGAGCAGAGGTCATAAAATAATGTTAACCATCAAACTTTTGTATTTGAATTAATTGGTAATTACATTTTGACAATACTAGAACAATAATTCGTATAAAATGACCATGCTGTGACTGTCACATACCTAGAAGTCGAAATTGTTTAATTGCTTGCCGTATTGCCCCTCTAAAGCTTTGTATAGAGCTTTCTGTCCCCTTCTATTAAGATGTATTCCATCTCTGTCGAAAATATTTACAGATGGGTTTGATAATCCTCGATGGTGCCAAAATTTTGCATAACCAAATGTTGCTAAGGCGCGTTTGAGGTATTGATTGGTTTTTCCACATTTTCATTATACTCAGAATAAGGTGGATTTGTCCTTTGTGTAATTTGACAAAACCGTCACGAATTTCACTTACATTACCTCGTGAAATAGCTTTACAGAATCCAAATTGTTTTCTACTACTTATCTTGGTTTGCATCTTGGGTTATAAAGGTCATTGAAACCTTATTTCTAGGACAATAATATCCGGTTGAAGCGAGGTGATGATCCCTGTGTCGCAGCGTTCGATGTTTTCAAATTGTGCGGCCTCCTACTCCGCCCCAGTATATTCTGCACTTATCCGTGATATTTAATGTATCTCCAAAGCTTTTTTCTGCGTCCCTTTCGATGAATTCCTTCAATCTTCTCACGAAAGAATGCACTAAAATAGGTGCCGTTGTTTGGGTATCGTTATGTATCATAAAATTCGCCAACATCACAGGGATTCTTCCATAAAAAACAGACTATCACCTTCGTTACGCTTCAATAGTCAATTATACTTAACTTTGCTATTGATACAGTTCCGGATGCCTGAGGATGTTCAGGATTACGTCCCCAGAAAAGCAGGAAATCCATGTAGCGTTTGATGGAGGCCAAAGAGGACGAAGGTCACATGACTTCCAGCTATCCACCCTAGATGACATCATCAGGATTCCCAGTGCATAAAACCATTTATTCCACATGCATTGGAATAAATTTCCTTTATTGGGGTTAAAAAGTGATATTTTTCGCGCTAAAGCGCCCTCAAGTACAAGGCGGTCGCTTGGGGTATGCTGTATCCTTAATTTGGAGGACAAAACAATAGTTTTGTTTTTAGTCTTCGATTCTCTCAATCTATTCGATGTGCAACCATGCGTAACAATAAGTATAAATAGGCACAGCATGCACGCACAGTTGCATAATCAGTGAAGCTAACGTTTCCACGAGAAGGTGTACCATAGCAGGGAGGTAACGCCTTTGGCCTATGCTAGATAAACGGATAGAGGACTTTCTGGTATAACTTTAATTGGCGTTTTCCTCACCTTCCCTCCCTTACAGTTTGGCAAAATAGGTAGCCTTGTGCTCCCTTCTGCGGACTCACATTTTCCTAATTCCCCAAGTAGTTCGATTTGGGCGACATAAAAATAGTATTCTATTTGATGTGCAACAATGCTCCACAACTGCGGAGACAGAGTTACGGGAAAAAATGTGAGTTCCTGTACAGCTGGCCCTAGATCTACTTAGATGAAATAACATTCCAGATTAGTCGGTTTCATTCCCCTATATACCTGTAACTTATTCT
The DNA here is from genome assembly GCA_015163945.2 of Stichodactyla helianthus. Classification (NCBI taxonomy): domain Eukaryota; kingdom Metazoa; phylum Cnidaria; class Anthozoa; order Actiniaria; family Stichodactylidae; genus Stichodactyla; species Stichodactyla helianthus. The sequence goes on along the minus strand of WUAP02146200.1, from coordinate 7,893 downwards.
CCAAAACATTTATCCGAAATACACGTAACTCAAGTCCTAGGATCTTCTTACACCTATGACTCAAAACTTTTCAGTCTAACAATCACCGAGTCTTGTCACATGCAACCTTCAGTACGACTGCTTTAGAACTTGGTTTCCATCCCGAAACTCAGGTGGCAGTGTCGAAGTGATAGAACATCGCCAGGGATGTCTTTGCTATGAGGACCGGCGAAGTGATGGATTGACCTTTCTAACTGCCATAGCAGATGCAGGGTATTACGCACAAACTGATTCAATAACACATGGGAAGACGACTTTTTATAACTGGCTACAAGAAGGGTGCGTAGCACGAAATGGGCCACCAGACGATCACTAGACAACCCACCGACTCGCCGGGCCCAGGCAGCTTCGAAGGGCATAAAAGTCATTATAAACCAGACACGCCCATTTCTATTGTTTTATGTAGGTTTTGACCATCCAGTGCAAAACCTACATTCTTAAAGCCGGGGGCGGCTTTGATAATCAGCAGGGAAGAGCGGGGCTGACTAGTAGGTTTTGAATTTCAAATTTAAAACCTGTCCTGGGTCTTGAATTTCAAATTCAAAACCTGTCCCGACCCAGCTCTTGAATTTAAAATTCAAAACCTGCTAGTCCATGCCCTGCTCGCCCACAAGCCGTCCCCATATTGAAGAGTCAGGGGTTACCAAAGTCCGTGTCCTATCAAGACCCGTGCAATAGACTTAGTTAAAAACTCTAAACTCCGCTCTTGCAAGAACACCTAGCATCTCTTGAGCTTTTAATGCGTGTGGGATATGACTTTACTCAATTGCGCATGTACGTGACGTAAATCCGAGGAGAAAGCGACGTAATAGGACGTTTGCATGATGGCGTCATTTGACCACTATTACCAGAATGCTTCGCGTATTTTCTTTCATATTCAAATTTGTATTTCCTCATGTTGGTACTAATCAACTCAACAAAAGAAAGTGTGCAAGGGATTCTGGTAGTAGAGGTTCATGACGCAATCAAGCAAATGTCCTATTTCCCACAGCTTGGAAGCATTCCTTGTAATTAATTACCAAGCTATTTAAGAGTTCCAAGCGTTCGTATCATTAGCATCGAATGCTCACGCTCCCACAAATCAAAAGAGGTGATAATTTCAAAATGTCTCCCATAAAAAAAAAATAAATAAATAAATATAAATAAAAAATAAATAAAAAAAAGAATGTGGCGTGCCTGGTTAATAAACCAGTTCAATCCCATGGGCTTGTGCTTTCATGAAAATTCAAGACCGAGGGCCGAATTTTCATGACAGCCCTCGCCCTATGGTTTGAACCTTTATGTAGCTGTTCGGAAAATGTTCGGATTTTTGATTGACGGAAGCCAAAACGCCAAATGGCGTTCGGCATTTGAGTGTCTGAGTGCTCAGTGTACGGAAAACCGCCGTAATGACAATTTGACAAAACAAAATGACAAAGCGTTGTTTTGTCGGTCACCCTGTGACGAGCATGCGCGCAAGGCACTTTCAGGCAACTTCGGTTTCTTGATAGGTCGCCTTTTTTAAGTTATTTAGGTTATATTCTACTTATATTCAAAGAAGACTATGTGAAATTTTGAAACTCCATTTTTTTTAAACCCCCAAAACACCGGAAAAAAAAAAAAAAAAAAATACCAGCTGTGTCACATAAACAATAGACCTTTTAACTAATACAGCGGCCATCTTGAATATATTAATTTTTCATTGTTTAAATCTCAATATTATGGGATGTCCAGGGGCAAGGCCTTTGTTTTCCCATAATATTTGGATTTAAACAATGAAAAATTGATATATTCAAGATGGCCGCTGTATTAGTGAAAAAGTCTATTGCGAATTTCCTTCTCGTACATAGCTACTAGGAAATGATCCCTAAGAAGAAGTCCGTTAAATATAATCTTAGGATTGCATCTAGCTATATGCCTAGAGTGAGGACAGAACGTTTCAAAGACAGCTTCATTAATCGCTTACATTTCAAGTATAATATTTGCTTGTAACGTTCGTAATGTATGTTTTATGAACGAATAAAGATTACTATTACTATTACTATTACTATTACTCGTACAGTATTGGCAATACAAGAGGAAAATTCTGAAGACTTTGTCATTCTAAAACACTTTATAACATAGCCTCTAGATAGCGCGCGCGTACTACGTACTAGAAATAATGGAAAGTTATAGTGCTTAGAAAGGAGGTTATTCCGGGCGATAGACCCTTGGAAATAAATTCGGAAAAATTAATTTCCGACCTCGCTGGGATTCGAACCCACGACCTTCGGATTTGTACTACCGATGCTCAACCAGCTGAGCTACAAGGTCAGACTGGGAGCAGGCCGGGGTGAAATAGATGTTAGGACGCGGTAATTGAAATGCAATTATATGAAGATGTGGACCGCGTGGCACTATGGAATACATGAACTAGAAATAACGGAAAGTTAGAGTGCTTAGAAAGGAGGTTATTCCGGGCGAAAGACCCTTGGAAATAAATTTGGAAAAATTAATTTCCGACCTTGTAGCTCAGCTGGTAGAGCATCGGAGTACAAATCCGAAGGTCGTAGGTTCGAATCCCAGCGAGGTCGGAAATTAACTTTTCCGAATTTATTTCCAAGGGTCTTTCGCCCGGAATAACCTCCATTCTAAGCACTATAACTTTCCATTATTTCTAGTTCATGTATTCCATAGTGCCACGCGGTCCACATATTCGTACTACGTACTGCTCATTAACAGTGCTTGTCTTTCTTCACACCTCAGTGATCAATACGATCCTGAGTCTGCGTCCGCTGCTTACGATTATTATTACGACGCTAGTGTGAACCAGGCTTTAGGATCGAACGTACATTGTCATTCGTTCAGCCGATCTCACGTTAACCGCGCCGTGCTTTCTTTCTTTTTTTCTTTCTTCTTCTTCTTCTTCTTCTTCTTCTTCTTCTTTTTCTTTTTTTTTGCGTGTGACCAAGTCTAAATGAATTAATCGTTATACACCCAAAGCGTATTTATTATACATTAAGTCCTGCTTTGCTTATGGTTCCTCTTGCGGCTATTTTATAAAGCTATACTTGGTGTTTTACAAAATACACCAAAGCAAATATATATATATCAAAACTGGTTATCAATATTATAAATACCTTAGAAGCTATCTTAGTTTTTATCTTGATATAGTCATAATGTGTTTTAGCCCACACCACATTTTAAATGTTTAAATTGCTTTCATTGTAAATGGGAAACCATTACTGGCAGACAACACCAGCATCTTCACTATGGCTGCAGCCAGAATTTCCGCTAATCCAACCGCGATATCCACATAAAAGTAAAGAGTTTTCACTGCCAAGGCATTTGACTTCGCTGATCCATATTGGCCCGGTCCCCTGACCATATGTAGCACTGCTAGGAGCCGAAGAAGCACCGGAATATCCAAGCTCACGACAAACTACATTAGCATCATTCATATCCCAATGATCATCGCATACTGTACCCCACTGGCCTTTGTGGAACACCTCAACCCTCCCCGATCTCGATGCACCATTCACCAGTCTCACTCTCTTCTGGCACTCAACAGAAGCATCTTGTGTGTGGGCGCAGTTGTTAGTTCCCCATGTATGGCTATGACAGTCAAGAATATTAGACTCAGATCCAGTGCATGCTAATTCATCGACCCAGATCTGTCCAGAGCCTTGTCCATGCTGAGCGCCCTTATATGCTGCTGTTGCTCCTGGAAACCCTAACTGATTACATACCACGTTTGCAACATTCATATCTCATCCATTATCGCAAATCGTTCTCCACTGATTGTTGTAAAACACTTCGACTCTACCTTGAGGAGAGAGATTACCAAGCAGACGCAGAGATCCTGGGACTAGTGCTATTAAAAAAGGCAACCAAATATAAATGCAAGTTCTTATGCACATATTAGAAAATAGTTAAGAGCGGATGGATGTCTGTAAATATCGCCTGAAGCGTCCAAAACGGAAAAAAAAAAAAAAAAAAAAAAAAAAAAACGATTTTTTTCAAACTTTGTCAAAATAAATATTTTGGTAAGCTATTCATGTAAAGAAATACTCTTAGGGTTCACAATTGTTTTCTTCACGGCGTACGGCGACCCTTAAAGTTTTGTGATTTTAGGGGCCTTTTTAGAGGGCCGAAATAGCCTATCAATAATTAACAGGATGGCAACCAATGGTTAATGATCATAAAAACAAATACGCAATTCATTCACAAATACAAGACATAACTGAACAATTTGATGGAGAATTTTTAATGTTAGATAAAATGTAAATATTTCAGCGATTTTTACAAAGATTGTATTACGTATACTTGTAATAGAGACATTGACCTTTTATCGTATTATTGTTTTATAACGCTAGGCCATGTACCAATGAGGGATTTTATCCACGGAATTTGGTCATTTTTAGGCATTCGAAAAATGTTCAAAATCGCTAAAAAGTAAAAATCGCTGAAATATTTACATTTTATTTGAAATAAAAAAATATCCGTCAGGGGTGGTTGTCGTACCTTTTAGGGGTTGAAATCGGTAGTTTCGTACCTCCTAGAGTGATGTAAGCAAAAGGAATCTCGAACCGACTTAGCTAGTAAGGTTTTGGGCATTTGATGGTAAATAAAGCTCCTTTTCAAAGAGTAGAAGGCTTTTTAAACTTTTTTCAAGCTAATTTATTTACTTCTATTTAATTTTAGGGGTAAAAATCTTGTGTTACCACGCCCACCGGCACAAACCTAAGGTACCTTTTAGGGGTCATTTTCAAAATTTCCCACGAGCATCCCCGCCCCCTTTGGGAGTCTGCCAAAAGAAATAATTTTGATTTAACACCGTGACAGTGTTACTCCTGACCCCAGGAGCAGGTGGTAGTCACGGAAATAGATGAAAACGCGCCTGCTTCGATCAAACTTTATTGGTTAACATTATACCACAACGAACCACATCTTGTAGACCTTTCCGTTGGTGGCTGGCGGTTTTCTACATAAATGACAAGTCCCTAAGTGAGTTTTTTACTAAATGCTATAAATACAACGATATAACTTACCGGACTATTTGGATTCTAGCTACCAAACATGGATAAACAACATATGGCTTCCCGCCATGTGCTTGCCCGCGACCTTCTCACACCATGTCGTATCACGTGACGTATTACGTCATGATATACTTACGGTAGCCACACCGGCCCCTAAATGGGAGTCTACTACGTACATTTACAACCATTTCTAGGCTACCACTATAACAATCACAATGTCATTAACTAATGTCAATTACTTTAAGTTCATAATATCAGTTCAAACGGTATTGTCCATCTCCAAGAAGCACAGCTTGGTGATCGGTCTTGTTAATACTGTAGTACTATCTTTGTATTCTCCCTTTCGTTGTCTCCTCGATCTAGTAGCAACAGTTGAAGACGTCTTCACTTTGGCAGATCGCACGTAGCCGTCCTTGCTAGTCATCACTTCAACTATGCGTGCTAACGGCCATTCTCCTCTTGAATACGTCTCATCAGCTAAGAGCACCAGGTCTCCTTCACGTAAGTTTCTTCTTGGCAGATTCCACTTCTTCCGTTGTTGTAAGTTGGGTAAGTACTCTCTTGTCCAACGTCTCCAGAATACATTAGCAAGATGTTGCGCTTGCTTCCATGAGCGCTTGAGATAGCAATCGTCCTCGGAGAATATACCAGGGGATAAACTTGGGCTTGGCCTTAGATGCAGCAAATGATTTGGTGTCAAAGGCTGATCATCCAGTGTACTATCACTGTTTTGTGTCAGAGGCCTTGAATTTAGAATGTAGACCACTTCTGCCATGACTGTTGACAGCACCTCGTCGGTAATTAACTGCTCCTTCAGAATGGCTTTCAGAATCTGACGTACGGAGCGAATGATGCGTTCCCATGCACCACCCATATGGCTCGCGCTTGGTGGGTTAAATGTCCATCTTATTTCTTTCAGGGCACAGTAATTGTTCAGCTTTTGTTGATCCAATTCCTTTAAGGCCTCTTTGAGTTCTTTGTCAGCTTTGACGAAATTGGTACCTTGGTCGCTTCTGATCTCTTGTGGATATCCTCGTATACTGATGAACCTTCTCAAGGCGTTTATCATAGAACTTGTGTCCAGGGTATGAGCTACTTCTATGTGAACCGCTCGTGTGTTGAAACACGTGAAAAGACAGCCATATCGTTTCACACGAGATCGACCTTGCTTCACTTCAAACGGTCCAAAGTAGTCTATACCGACATATGTGAAAGGTGGCTGATTCGAGGTTACTCTTTCTTGAGGTAAGTCCGCCATGTACTGTTCTCCAGGTTGAGCGTTTCTTCTTTGACAACTCATGCACTTTCGTATTACACGCCTGACTGCTGAGCGACCTTTCACAATCCAGTACTTCCTTCTCAAGGAAGACAAGACTGTCTCTTGTCCCATGTGTCCCATGCCAATGTGATGATTTTCAATCACCAAATCAGTTACGTGATGCTTGTAAGGAAGTATTGCCAGGTGCTTAGAATCATTCTTAAGGTCAGAATGCGAGAGGCGTCCTCCAACTCTTAGGATTCCTTCTTTCAAATTAGGGCTGAGCTTATATATTGAGGAACAGGGTTTTTTGAGGTATTTCTTGGCTTCGTGTTCATCTTTGACGATGTTCGTTGTCAGTGTTTTCAGCACTTCTGGAAACTCTTTGGCTTGAACATGCTTAATGATTACTTTCTCAGCTTCATTGATTTCACGTAACGTAAGATTTCTTGCAATTTGCCTTTCTTGTTGATTCGACGAATCTTTTCGAGCCTTTTCTTGCAGAAACGTCTTGTACTTCAGCAACCATGCTACTGCCCTTTTTTGCTTCCACCACGAGGAGTAGTACATCATAAGATCATTGATACTGTCGCTCTTCGAAGAGGAGGTATAAATCTGGCACTCCTTTCTTACTGCTTCATCGTCATCAGCCATCGCAGGAACTGTTACTATCTTTGGCCAGCGACTCTCATCTTCCCAAAGGAATCTTGGTCCCTTATGCCAACGTTCTGAGTTCAACATATCATCCATCTTCAGCCCCTTTGATCCATCATCAGCCGGAATTTTATCTCTATTCACACACCTCCATTGTTCCGGCTTTGATCCATTATGTATGATGGTCAGGCGATTGGACTCGAAAGTGTGAAATCTTTTCGTGGTGTTATAGATACACTTCAAAACCGACATCGAGTCAGTCCAATAGATAATGCGTTGAATATTCCACTCTAGTTGCTGCTGTATTATACTGCTCAGTTTCACAGAAATAACCGCTGCAGTTAGTTCTAGTCTCGGGATAGATATTTCACGTACAGGAGCTAATCTAGCCTTTGCCATGACCATATTACAGTGTACCTTGTCTTGTTCGTTCACTAGGCGTAAGTACGCAACAGCTGAATACCCAACACGAGACGCATCTGAAAATATGTGTAACTCAATGTTCTTAACGTCTCCGAATCCCTCTGGTTTGAAGCAACGTTCTACTTCAACATTTCGAAGTTTGGGCAAATCTTCTTGCCAACGTATCCATTGCCTTCTTTCCTCCTCCGGCATCAGCTCATCCCAGTGTAATCCCTTGCGACTCAACATCTGCAACAGTAACTTTGCTTTCATAATAAAGGGTGCTATAAACCCCAGTGGATCGAACAGAGAGTACGCTACCGACACCACTCCCCGCTTCGTCGACGGTTTCTTCTTGATGTCCTCTAAAGCCTCATCTGTCACTGTCCACACAAACTTGTCTTCTTCGGTGTTCCACTTTAAGCCCAATGCACTCTGAGTAGGCAATCTCTCGATATCCAAATTAACTACAGACTTAGCTCGTTCGGTCTCCGGAATCGACGCTAACACAGCCCGATCGTTACTATACCACTTAGTCAATCT
>WUAP02146189.1:0-11495 GCA_015163945.2 Stichodactyla helianthus | reverse complement strand
AATTCAGCTTGTCACGCAATGTAATGTGACGTGCGCAGAAATGCTGCGCGTGAGCAATGCCCGCGAACGTCCTTAATGTGAACGGCCTCCCCCTTGTAGCTAAACGTGTAACCAACTCCGAAGATGGATACAAACTACTTACTATCCCTTAGATGTTTGAGGCTTGTGGCAACACCATTTGGTACCGTTAAAGATATCTTCTGTCGTGCATCCATAACTGAAAACGACAAAAATATGTTTGACATTGACATTTAAAGATGTTGTCTTCCGAAGCGCAAGCCACCTTAACATCATTATTCTGTGTTATGACGCCCACTTGGTCTGTTTTCAATACCATTCCTGCGCATACTCTTCTAATTAATCTCGCTCTTCTACCCCCCCCCCGCCCCCCCCCCTCGTCCCTTCTCCATTCTTCCCCTGTTTTTTTCTCTTTCCTTTTTTACTCTTATCCTTTTTTTTTTCAATCCCATTCCTGCCCTTCCCCTTCTATTTATTCCCCCCCTTCTCCCCCCCCCCCCCCCCCTCCCTGATGTATGTGGGACTCTTCTACATATAATAGACATTTTTTTTTAAAACGTAATGTTTTAGTTCCCATTTCTGATCTCTTGGGAATAAGATTCTTTGTTTGAGGTTCATCCATATTAATATAGCTTGTCTGGCGTTGCCATTAAACAAAGAAATAATACCCAGGAGAATGGCACGTGACCTGAAATGGAGTCTCCCCTACTCCTGTTCTAGCTATTCTCCCTACCCTACCCCCTGATGTGTGTATATGTGTGTGACATACCAGTGTGCTGTGTCAGGATCTGTGTCTTGAACGCTTCTTACGACATATAAAACACAGGAAACTATTTTCATAATAAAACGAAATGTTTGCCATCTTATACCTGAAATATAGAATAGGATTTGATAAACAAAGTGAAAAAACAAATAGAAAGTATCTGGTTCTTTTTTCATTAATAGTTTGAGTAGTATACCGTGTCTAAGACTCAGCATGCATGCGCAGTGCAGTTTTGCGCAGGTCTTGAGAAATTTGCTAAATTTTAATCAGCTTTAAGTAAATCACTTTGGGAGTAATGTTTTCCCATTTCAGACCATGTGTCATTCCCTTGGGTTTTGTTTCTTTGTTTCATGGTAACACTTGAAAAGATACATCAATATGGAAGTACCTCAAACAAAGAATCTTATTCTCAAGGGATTGACACGTGGTCTGAATGAAAAAGCATTACGCCCAAGGTAACTTGATCTATTGACATTCAAAACAAGCTTTACAAGTAAATTTTAAAAAAAAGTCCTTTCTCTCTTATTGTCGGATACAAGGGAGGGCTTGTAATACTACAAATGTATCCTAAGGAGATACGCAAACGCACCACCACAGTGATCCCGTCTGTCACTTATTTTGTTATTGAGTCATTGATCTTAATAAACACAGGTGGGTTTTGAAACTATCAAAGCATCAGAAGAAGTATAAAACAGCGTGGAGCCTAACGATGTTAGTGACATCCTGGTGATGACACGCCTTGAGCCTGGATTAAGACTAAACTAAAAATAGAAAACAAAGAACTCAGTCGGAATTCATTCATAATTCCTTAAGGTGACTACTGTCTACTATTGTTTGAATTCATGACAAGGATTTCGAATCACAATATTTTAAACTAAGACTTTAATGCTGATTTCAAATCTGAAAAGAAAGAAGGGGTGTCCCGAAGTGGTTTTCGAGATATCCGTGATTTAATGTGCATACCTACAAGATTTTGAAGGAAAAGAAGCGAAAACCACCATTCCAAGGAAAAAATTCATAGCGCGAACGGTAATCAAGCATTTGGCTTACCCTTCATAGGAAAGGTAATTAACACAATCATTTACAAGTAAGATAAAAAACTTGGAAAAACGATTAACAAATCTAGCTAAAATTAAATTTTTAATTCAACCTACGATCAATAATGCTTGTCTAAAACGAGTGCCAAAAATGTGCTCCTATAACATCTTTTGTATGACTAAAATTTCAAAGATTACCATGGTAGCCCAGTGGTTATTATGCGCGCGCATGCTTGTGGGCTCAGAAACACGATTCAATTCACCACTTTCCATACATCGGTTCACTGACCAAACACAAAGCTCTCGAGCGCGAGGCGTCAAGGTCCAGTGGCCTTAGTTTCAGAGGATTATGCAAATTTTACCTTGAAGCCTCGGCTGAATGCTTTGTGTTTGAACAGTGAACCGATGTATGGAAACTGGTGAATAGTAAACAGTCAAATTAATCAATAAAATTCCTTATTCTCAGATCACATTATTCTACTGTGGCTGCTGTGATACATAGGCTGCCCAAACCAGCCAATCACAATTCATGAATATATATCTCGCTCTCATTAGTCAAAATAGATAACGTGACACGAATCACATGGTCGATTCGAGTATCTTTAAAGCCATCTTGATGTTTAGCCGGTCAATTTAGTCCATTTTCATAGAGTTGGGAAATTATCTAAGGTTATTGATCTCTTACTTTTGCAATTGAAAACATATTGATAAATACGAGGAAGAAGCCACCTACGCGTATTTACGCTAGATGAGTCAAAACCATTGTTGGCACAAAAAGGAAAGAGAAGATTTTTTCTTGTTCATCCCTCTCGATACTGATTGGCCGAGAGCCTACAGCTAATTCGTGATAGCGGCTGCAAAATTCTTCTTCTGCAAGTTGCAGATATGGGATTTAGTATCATGTCAAGTTAATGTTCAAGTGTTGGACCCGCGTTCAAAAAATAGATTCGTAAGCGTAAGAGAAAAGAATTTACTTAATTTTCAAAATGTATAATAAAACAATTATTTAATTCGGTTTTCGCGTGATATCGTAAATTATCAAGACCTCAGCCCACGACTTCAGAAGATAACACAGACCTCGGTCTTGATATTTACGATTTCATGCTCAACCTCTGCTTTGCCCCCTGGACATCCCATAATATTGAGAATTAAACAATGAAAAATTAATATATTCAAGATGGCCGCCTAATTATTAGTAAAAAGGTCTATTGCTTATTGAAGCGCTTATAAACTATTCTGTTGCGAGAAGATTAGCTCTTCTCTGGCAAATCTTCATTAAATTTATTTTTCGCCGACTCCATGACGAGACAAAATGACAACCAAAAGGATTAAAATTTGCCTAAAACCCAACCTGTCTAACTATTTATATTTGTCGTTAGTATTTAATTCCATAGAATTTATCTATTTAGTTGGTGGAATATGTAAGGAATTATTAGCAGTAGAATAAAGTCGAGAAAAACAGTGTCGTTCGCTATTCTGAAGAAAGGGCATTTATTTTTACTATGATCATTTCCGACTTCTCCTCATGCAAGATGCGGGAAATAGTGATCAAGGCCCTCCCCTCGACGGATACTAAAAAATATGCGCCCACACCAGAACGCTTGAAAAATTTTTGATGCCCCTTTCTTTTTGACGTACGTAAAAAATTATGACCCTCCCCTAATTTAAACCCCCTTCCGCTAATCCGCTAATTAATGAAAATCTTTAAGTATGATACTTACTATATCTTTGATTAGTTACAAAATAAAAACGTAGTCGCTCCTTGAAGGATTTGTCGTGAATGTAATGTTCGACCCGAACTCTGAAATGAAAAAGTATATCATCAATAGAAATACAAATCGAAAAGGTGGAATATCATGAATAAAAAAATGAAAAAGTTAGAACATTGTTTGAACAAAAGACAGCGTCTAATTTAGGGACGCGATTTTGTTTGTTGCAATGTATGAAGAGGAGTGTTTATGGTGGTTCATAAAAATGGGTTTTGTAAACATATCAAGATTAATTGGTTTGGTTTGGCGATGACGTGAATTGTCAATCGATCTTCGTTTGAACATTCTTTGAGATGAATAGAAACCATGACAAAGAAAGAAAAGACAACTCTGACGTCCGCCTGTTTTTCCCTTTTTTCCAATACTAAGAAGATAACTCGGGGGTATCCATGGCAACGCCCTAACAAGCGTAACCATGACGACAGTTATTCTTCAACGGAAAACAGATGTGAATTACAATCAAAAACCGAACGTTTGCTCATCTCAAAACAAAGGCTTTTGACAGCAAGGAAAATAAAAGATTGTCTCCTCAACTTCTTAAGTAAACGTCATTCAACCCCACGAATGGCTGCACTTGATTTAACAACATGTGGGGAGCCACATTAAGAACAAAAAATAAATGTTCAAAACACTGCTTTTAAATGCAAATACGCGATAGCTTCGAAGGGAAATATAAACAAAACAACTTTCTATAGAAATTTCAGCATTAGAGTGAATAAATACAAGTCGAACGATTATGTATTTTGCCGTAATGTGAGATATTGAAAATGAGGGACAATGTATAATGATTTAAGATTATGTTTTATTATTTTTCGTACGTAGAGTGATTTATAACTGCACTAGCTCGTGTTTTTTTAAGCATACGTCTTCTTAGCTTGTCGGAAGTAAAGTCGTCAAACGAAAGATCGATTGAGGAGTTAGTGCGATTCCCTCTTAAATCCGTAGAGGCATTTTATCAGTGACTAGTGGAAGGATAAGAATGTTAAGTCAAAGGACTCTTAAAAATAACTCGAGTCTGTCAGTTTTTCTGGGGGATAGTTCGAGAACAATTCAAAACAGTTTCAAGAATTACTCGATACGAAAAGCTATTTTTGTGCAAGTTTTTTAAGGCACCTATGCAATAATCAAGTCTTCGTACTTCAAATGAATTTTTCTCAGAAGTAAATGTGATAAAAATAATATCTAGAGTAACACTAGAGTATTATAACGAAAAAAATAGCTTAAAATGAGTTATTATTGGACACCTTTTCTTCTGTTTTTCATTGGCGATACCGAAGCTTCTCCTAAATAATACAATGCAAAGACATTCAACTAGAATATTCCTCAATAGTGCTTTTCTCGTTGCGGATAAAATTTTGGACCCGCAGCTTGATTTTGATATATAAATCATATACAAATCAATTGGCCAACGATTCGACCTATATTTTATAAACAGTAGTTATATCAATCTGATATTCTGAATTTGCAACGAGTGAAAAAATATTTCGAGCGAAACGTAAAAAGCGAAAGTTCATCTTGAATTTATCCACTTCTAAGATATACTGATCATGAGTAAAGCGTACAAAAATCTAGGTTAAGGCTTGGAAAATTCGTTATTAAAAAAAATGTCATACGTAGATTACTTTGAACGCTGTTTAGGATGGTCTCGTTCGTGGCGGGTTGAGATATTGTTTTGAAAATCGGTTTACCATCAATAATCTTACCTTTCCTTATCTTCGTTGTTTTTGTCTGAAGACAGAAAATCTCGAAGCCTGTACCTAGGACGTGGAGAATCAACACCACTTTGATTAGTACTAAGCCAGTTAACTTGTAAATACTTTTCTCTTGGTGGACGCGCCATTGGGCCGCTCTACAGCTACCACACTGCTTCTGAAGCTCGCTTATAAAACACGCGTAGGGTCAATCCTACACAACTAGCGCACAATTAGAGAGTTCTTTCTTGCATTCTAGACCAGAGTCATTCACGATAGGTTGTCAGGGACTACTTTATAGATTATTGTGTGCGAATAAAGGTCAATCACACCGGGCTGTGTTGAGAGCGCATTATGAATTATTTAGAGTATAGTGGTATACCAGCGCCATATGTAAATACCAGATCGAAATCGAGTTCATTAAGCATGCATCTACTCCGGAAAGAGAACTCATAAAACTACTTAAACCAAGCACTTTGAAATCTCTTAATGATTTCTAAAACTATAAAAGCATTTCTTCAAAACGAAAAAAATATACGCTGCCTAATTACATGTTGAACCCATAAGACGTATCTCTTTTTCATCTTTATCTTAAGTTAATTTTTTTTTTTTCATTTTGCGTTCGTTTTTTGAATTTGAATGTCAATATATTTGACGTTGAATATTACATCTTAAACCAGTGGTGTATTGCTCTTATCAAATAGGCGTTTCTATTGGTTCAGGCGTATTTTTTGGGGTTTGCTGCTCTATTTTGTTACCAATGAAAAACGATATCGATGAGTAGTTTGACGGATCGATAAATATCAGGGAAACAAAACAGAAAACTATATATATCACGGTGCAATTGAAGATTTTATTTTATTTTAGCACTGAGGGGGAAAGGCCTGTGGGAACACTTATATTCAGGTATAAAGTGGTCTAAAGTTAGGCGATTAAAAAGGAGAAAAAGATGGGGATAAGGAATGTGGATATGTGCGAGGTTTTTCTCATGAAATTGAACGTGGAATTCGCTCGTCAGCCATTTAATTTACTTATAGTATGAAGATAAGACATGATAAAAGCGACGCACAATGTAAGAATAGGGAAATAAGCGAGAAGGGACAAATAGTGGCTGAAATGAAAAGGTTAGCTGTAACAACGATGAAAACAATGAGTAGTGGAGAGAGGAAAGCAAAGGTGACGAGAGCTTGAATGAAATAGAGAGGAAAATATTGGAATAATGGGAGCGAAATTATAAGATATAACCCAAAAGAAACAGAGCAAAGAAAGAAATGAAACAAGATAGAAAAATCAGAAAAAATTAGAAAGGAAGGAATCGAAAGAAATTATAGAAAACAATGATTGAAAAAGCAAGAAAAGAGAACGGTAAATTATGATTTGCTTTATATATGTTAATTTTTAGTCAAGACAACTAATATAAGGAAACTTAGGGGGAAAAACTAAAAGAAACAAAAAAGGAAAACAAAGGAAAAGGAATCAAAAGCCCAGAGGAAACTAAAGGAAGTACGAACAACAAAGTAAAGCCGGGGAAAACTAAGAACACAACAATATCAATCATTATATTGTTCACACTAATGAACATTCTTTTCCTTGCAGCGCTGGCTATTAGATATTTAGTCTCACCAGGAGTAGTAATTTAGATATTTTGCTAGATTGATTAACTTATTTTGCTCGATTGACAAAGAGTTGACTTAAGAAGCAATAGATTGAAATGGGACAAAACAGCCCTAGCAAGGAAGACTTGCTGAACTTCTATAGTGATATACATCTAAAGCAAGAACGTCGTCACAAGGAAAAAGAACATTAGTAATTTAGTGAGAAAGGAATTTATTAAAAGACAAAAAGAAAAAGTTCAGCTTGGACAGTGATCTTCTTTTGTCTTTTAATTAATTCCTATCCCACTAAATTACAAATATTCTTTTTTCGTATGAAAATTAACGTTCTTGCAATTAGGTGTATATACATCAAAACACTTAAAACACAGATACGCTTGATACGGCGCATTTATAGTCAGTGCTGTACACTTAAAGATTAACCGAGTTATGATGAACAGATATGATGAATAATATCAGAGAAGTGTGGTTAACACTGCTCAAATATGTTCTAAGCAGGAACGAGGATAGCGGACAACACACAGGTATGGACTAATATACGCAGTTGGAGAACACAGAGATATAGTCAACAATGCACAGGTATAGCGAACAATGCACAGGTATAGCGGACAATGCACACATATAGTCGGCAATGCACAGATAGGGCCTCGATGCGAAGGGACAATCACGGATATGGATGTTCAGGTATAGTTAAATGCGCAATAAAACTCACATGCCGTTGAAGAAAAGAAGTAATGCAAAGAGACTATGTAGACTATGTACAGATACAGTGATGAATATAAAGACGACACATTGGACCGTGCAGATTCTATTGCTTAAATTGAACTGTTTCTCTTATTCCAGTAACGTCATGGCCGCCATGTTATTTGACAAAAGCGACAAACTTATTTGTTAAATTCAAAAAGGGTTTGCCTTGCCGTTGGCTGCTTTTGTCAACCAACATAACGGCCATGTTTTCGTAATTTCATTTTTTAATACATTTCCTTTTACTTCTCTGATTAGTTGACTTTATACAGATATAACCAATTACAGACAACTGAGAATGTTGTCACGTGACGTTGAGATCGAGTCCCAAAGCGTTACCTACATGTTTTTTCCGATTGGTTTGCTCTATATAGGTATAACCAGTCACAGACGAGAGTGTGTCTGTCCAAAATGAGACCCCCACATACAGCTTCTTGTAACGAGATTCGAGCAAAAAAAAAAAAAACTTCCCGATAATTCGCGAGAACGACACACAAAAATAACAGAATATGGTATGATAGATGGATATAACTAACAAGTCATCTTGAGCTGTGATGTTAATGGGAATATGGCGACCATCAATGATAACGTTGACACTGAATGAGATCCAGAAGTGATATGAATAAATAATAAGGTACATTAGTAATTTTTAAGAAAGCTTTAGTCATTAGCAACAAGGTAAAAAACTCGAGTAGACAATAAGTATGAAATTATAAAATGAATGAATAAATAAATGATTAATGATTAAGAAAGGTGAATATGAAAGTTAAACAGCATAGAAAAGCCTTAATATTAATATGGGATTACAGAACAAGTCAATTAACAATAAAAGTTAAAACAAGTCAAACAAAACACCAAATAAACCAGAAACGAAAAACCTTATTTAGGATAAGCTAAGGATAATTCCCATTAATTAAGAAATTTTTCAATGGCAGATAAAATTTAAATTTCTGGTTCCATACCGGTTGTTCATGCCCAATTCACATCTTAGGTTTGACTGATAATACTGAGATAGAGCTTATAATTCGCTTGGGCGTATTTGTCTTCCCATTACAGGTCACGTGTCATTCCTTTGGGACTTTTTCCTTTGTTTAATGGCAACGCTTGAGAAGGTTCCACATTGTCAAAATCCAGGTTAAAACCGACAGAACACAATTAATATATACCAGTTTCAAAAAACGTTGACGGTCTGAGATCTGAATCTGACATCTGAGACGGAGTAACTAGCTGTAAATTTGGATGTATACAAAGCCGAATGATGTAGTTTGTTGTAGAATTTAAATGTAAGTTTTGACTTAAAAAATGCGCTTTTGCGTATTTTAGTAAGGAAATATAAAAGCAACAAATTACGTTCCGTCTCAGATTCAGATTGCCCAACATCAACCGTTTATTGAAATAGGTATATTTCCAAAAAATGTTGAAAAAGAGGGTTTCGGAACCCCTGGGACCTTCCTCTAGGTACGTCCCTGATAAAGCTCAAACAAAGAATCGTATTCCCAAGAGGTCTGTTTAACATCTACACTCCCAAGAATCTTTTCGGTAGCTTTTTTTTTTTTTTTTTTTTTTGTCGTGCTAATTTTCACTATTGTCTTGGAATTCTCAAAGAAGTTTTAACATTTGAATACGAAAAGAAATTTCGAAAAGGATTGTGGCAGTTTAGGCATGAAACGTCATAATGGTCTGGATCTATTCAGAACTATCCACCACCCATGAACTTGGAAATTCCGTTGTTTAAGTGCAGGTAAAGTGTCTATAACATTTCTGACAATATTCTCATTGTAGATTTTACATGAGGTGAGCTGTTCTATGATCCCAAAAAATTTCATAGTTTGAGTGCTGCGTCTTGAAGTTACAAAGGTTTTTCAGTGCCATATGCTAATGACTGTGGTGTCAGAGGTAATTCGAAACACGAGCTACAATGTGATAACTAACTTGGAGATATATAACGAAGCAAAGAAAGGAAGGAAGCAAAAGGAAGAAGGAAACAAGAAAAAAGAAAGAGAAAAAGAAAGGAATAACTAAAAAGCTAGTTGACGAAACGCGGCCACAAATTAGAAGTAAAATGAAACAAGTGTAGATTTACGTCTAGAATTCGACTTATTCTTAAAAGTTAATAAAAAATTAATGATATCAATATTAATCGATCTTTTTTTCTATTAAGCTAAAAGCTAAAAGAAATTCATTATGAAACTTTAATGTTCCAAGCCTTTCCCCATGGCTGTCCAATAAATGCATGGAAAGTGGGATTCATTAAAGCCTATTCCAAATAACGTCATTCATTTCTGGTTTTGGCGTAATGTTTCACACCTGTTTCGACTTAATTTAAACACAATTAATTGGAACATAAATTTTTTTCGCTACTTTCGATATTCTGCTCGACGTGAGAGTTTTCTGTCAGTTTTAGACTTGAATGTTACTTGAGGAATAAGATTTTCATCTTGAAAAATTACTTCAGTTGCCTTGACGCCATTTTGTTTTGCTTGTCACGCTTTCCTATATCCAATCAGGTTACGATCTAAAAATAGCTCACTCGGACATCTAATGAGTGATGGGACTATTACCCAGATGGACACTTCTGGTTATGAACTTCTGATAAAACTTAATCACATAAATTTTGACAAAAACGTTTGCAAAAAAGTTGAAGGGAGGGGCTACAGGAACCCTAGAGCCTTCAGCGGCAAGGCCCATAAACTTCAGGAGATTATTGGGATAAACTATTCACTGAGGCCAGGATTACACGGTACCGGACGAATGTTTGACCGTTCAAAAAGTTGTACTTTTAGGCCTTCCGTTTACACGGGACCACGCTATCCGGACAAAAATTCGTACGGTGATCTTTTGTGCAATTAAAGAGACGGCTCCGTGTAAACTGGTGTAAATGGTATGTACCGGTCGACTTTTTGAACGGTCAAAAATTCGTCCGGTACCGTGTAATCCCGGCCTGAGAACGACTTAAAGTGCTAAACACGCAGCAGCTTTTTAATTAACTAAAAATAACTATAATAATTTACCTTTGTTTTGAATAGTCGATGGATACTGTTTCGTTTGTTTGTTTGCTTGTTTGTGTGTTTGTATGTATGTATGTTTTTTTGTTAATTTGTTTTGTTTTGTTTTTCGGATTCTCGTCCTCCTCAATCATTCAAAAGAATATCGAAAGTACGCGATTTAACATACAAAAATAAATAAATAAAAATAAAATTGACTAAAACAAAACCACTAACGTTGTATCGTCCATTTTTCCCGAGCTTTCCTTCACGTCCTTTTCAGATCTAAACGAAAAATGAATTAGCGTTTAAGCATTAAAGTGCATTTGCATCTCAATCGCTTGAGTCACTTTTCCAAATACCCATGCAAAAGCTATCCGAATTACTTTAAGACTGACATGAAAACGAGGCTGTTGACCTAAGTAACCGAGCCTTTTCATGGAAAGAAACTTAGTGACCAAGCCTGGTGGATAAAAGCGAGGCCCTTAGCACAGTAAGCAAGCTTATTTGCGTATCTTAAAACGTACTGCTGAGATTTAACTCCGTACTTGATCCTATTCGCGAAATAAGTTAGTTAAGCATTCCTTTAGCAGCCGGGCGGCCTCTATATAGAAATTAGTTTTGTTACCAGGCCTATAGGTATGGCTAGGGTTAGGGTTAGGATGTGGATGAGCCTCAAACAAAGAATCTTATTCCCAAGGGAATGACACGCGGTGATCTGAAATAGGAAAGCATTACACCAGGTGGCCCCTTGGTCTATTCTGGTCTGAAGGATTTCAGTAAGGTCAAGTTCAACCATCAATGGACCTAATCCATTGGGCGTATTTGTTTTCCCATTTCAGACCACGTGTCATTCCCTTGGGTATTGTTTCTTTG
>WUAP02146167.1:5000-11496 GCA_015163945.2 Stichodactyla helianthus | reverse complement strand
ACTCCAGAGAACCAGAAACCTATTGTCTTGCCCTCCAAATTCAGCTGCATTCCGACGTGCTGCAAGGGGCCTATTGTATGTGAATAAACTCAGTTGAAGCATGACCTCGGCGAGTGAAGTTGAATCAGGAGAACCGAAACGAAAAGGAAACATTTATAATTGGTGCTAATTTCTATGTTTTATTTTTCCAGGTTCACCGTTTCTATGACTTATTTTGCCATACATATCTACATGACCCATCTGCCTGGAGACGTCTACGTGATAATGGCGACGGGAACGAGTCTCGCGTTGCTTGCGACTCCAATAACATGGTATCTTATGAAAAGGTATTTGTGGAAACGCTTCTTCAACAAACTTCCTTTTACTTGGACGTAATGTTTTCCCATATCCGATGACGTGTCATTCTCTTGGGTTTTATTTCTTTGTTTATCGGGAACACTTGGGAGGATACATTATATAGAATGAACCTCAAACAAAATCTTATTCACAAGAAGTTTGAAATGGTAACAATTATGCAATAGCATAGTTTTTAGCACAAAGCATGATGAGAAACTGAGTAACGCCGTGCACCATGTTTTTCTTTAATAAAACGTCTCTAGCAATTTGCTCTTATTGCAATATTTTTTACGTCGAGTGATTGCTCGATGTCTCGAGCCAGAGGCTTATGACTAAAGCTACCTACATCAGATGGAATTGGAATTTAGAAGTTGATTTTACGGAGGGAGGAAAACCCGGAGGAAAACCCGGAGGAAAACCCGGAGGAAAACCCGGAGAAAAACCCTCGAAACACAGGAGAGAACCAACAAATAACTCTACTGACATGTGATAGAGTATCCGAGTATTAAATCCACGACCACAGCGGTGCATTAGCACCGCACACCACCCATGCTTCCCAGTTTATTTCGTTCATTCTTCATGAGAACGATTGTATCTTCCCATCCTTTGTGGGTATTGATGTACGTTGCATTAGTTACTTATGCAATAAATCTCATTCTAGCATTGGTCGTCGATTGGTACAAGTTTCTTACATGACGTTGACCGGAGTTGTGTTACTTCTTATTCTCGTCATTCCTGAAGGTATGAGTAAAAAGAAGAAGAAGAAGAAGTAGTAGTAGTAGCAGCAGCAGCAGCAGCAGCAGCAGCAGTAGTAGCAGTAGCAGTAGCAGTAGCAGTAGCAGTAGCAGTAGTAGCAGTAGTAGCAGTAGTAATAGTAGTAGCAGTAGTAATAGTAGTAGCAGTCAGTAATAGTGGTAGCAGTCAGTAATAGTAGTAGCAGTAGTAGTAGTAGTAGTAGCAGCAGCAGCAGCAGCAGTAGCAGTAGCAGTAGCAGTAGCAGTAGTAGTAGCAGTTTTCTAATCTCTAGGCCTTCATTTTGGTTTTATTTTTAGAGTATAAAATGGCGATCACTTGGTTAGCTGTCTTGGGTTATGTCTTGACCGCCAATATCTGGAGTTGTGTGTATCTCATCACTACAGAACTGTTCCCTACGGTTCTAAGGTAATGTAACCACAAGAAGGAATGAAAGAAAGCTTTCAAAAGCTAATCACAGTGTACTTTATATCATGGTTATTTTGGTGGATAACTATTATCTGAGAATGCTTTGTCAAAGTGCTTTGTCATTTAGATTTCCCTACTCTCCTGGGAATAGAGGGACAATTGGTGAAATCTGCATGACAATAGAAGTCACTCAAAGCATTCTGGTAGTGGTAATAAATTGCGCCATTATGTAAAGACTGCAAACAAAACAATCTCATCTTTAAAAACACGGTTTACTACATGATGTTTAACACCACTAAGTAACATAACAGCTTTTTCTTGTAGGAACACGGCTCAGGGGGCTGGCTCTACTTTTGCTCGCTTCGGGGGAATTGTGGCGCCATTTCTCCTCATGCTTGTAAGTGAATGTTAGTTGTAAGTAAAACCATTTTCTGTGGCTTCTTTATATTAAATAAAAATAGTTTGTTGGACCGGTTGAGGGATTTATTAAACTGATTCTATTCTATTCGTATTTTGGAAAATGATTTTCAGTTGAGTTTTGGATGGTTTGTAACTATTTTGAATTTTTGCATGAAAAGTCAAATTTTCTCGATGATGATGATGATAATGATGATGATGATGACAATGATGATGTTAATAATAATTCAATTATAAAGATGATGACGACAATCATGAAGACGATCATGATGATGCATTATTACTATTATTACTGTTAACAAGCTGAGCTATCTTCTAATAAGCAATTATTGGACGAGGTTGAACATGATATATATCGTAACTTATCAAGACCTCGATTCTGTAGGCTACAATGGTATACATTTTCTTCATAGGCCCAGTTACCAGGCTCCAGCATTCATCTCCCCATGGCCATATTTGGAGCATGCGCAATTGTTTGTGGGATATCATCACTATGGTTACCGGAGACTGCTTTGATAACCTTACCCCAGACTATCGAGGAAGCTGAGGAGAGTCCAGAGAAATATGGCATTCCATTCTTAACTCAAAGACGCGAGTTTATTGAAGCTGAAGAACACGAAACAGAGCAGCTCCAACAACTTAGCTATAACAAAGAATAGAGCTTTTAAGTGTGAAGTCAAATGTGACGAGTGGTGGTGGTGGGTGGTTGTTTGGTTGTTTATTTGTTTGTTTGCAAACGGCGGCGGAGAAAATAAATAATCTAAAAAATACGATGATAGTGATGAGTGTGATAGACTTCCCTTGATCTTGCTTTTATTGATGCTAAAAATATGTAAATGTTCAAGATATATCCATGTACGCCTTAAATTGACGGTTGATTTCTGCATTACTCTTGCTCAAGTTTTCATTCTTATTTCGGAGTCGGGTTATTCTAGTTTTCTGAACAGTTATTTGTGAGCCAAAGTTTTTTTTTTTTTACGCTTTTTACGGTTACGTAAGCGTACGCGTCGATTAATAAGTTAATCCAAATCCCTATTTATCAACCAACGTGTACGCTTACGTAAGTGGTCACGAGGTAGGATGCAGTCGTTACGTACGATTGAACCGTTGGTCACAGGAATGTTTTGAGTGTTTTTAGACAGCTAATCGATGAAGAAGACTAGTAAATCAAGCCACGGCCAACCAATCACTGTAGCACTGGTTTTCCCAGTGGAATACATCTTGTCCCACAAACACCATCATAAACTGCCTGTTTTCACAAAGGCTTCTTGCATTACTTGAATTTGATTGTCATATTTCTATAACGTTTGTGCGCAGTTTTCTATCAGACTTCGTTTGGCTTGTGAGACATAGCAATAGTAACTATGGAGTTTCGGAAGCATGAATTTTAGCTCAGCGTGCCTAGGCGCTTCGAATTCAGAGTCCAAGGCATTTGTCATGTGCCTAATCGCTTCGAGTTCAGAAGTCCACGGCATTTTTAAAGCTCCACGGATGAACTAAGAAGTGTTCTAACAGGTATTTATAAACTTGTTCGATTCCATAGTAGAATGAAGTGGTAGATCTAAATTTATTATATCTGTACTAGTGTACTTTTGCTGGGCTAGAAATAGGCAAAATATACAAAAACAGGGACGTAGCAAGGCAAAAGGGGGGGGGGGGGATAGCAATGTTCTTGAGACACTTTCAACACAACAAAAATTTACTCAAAATTCACTCCATTTAATTTTTTCTGATAACTCTAACCGCTATGCTGGGATAACAGTGAAATATTGTTAATTAGATTAAAATTAAAACTTCAAAGTGATAGCATTGACATCATCCACACCAAGAGAGGGTAAAGCTGAAAATTTGTAGACGGCTACGCCACTGTACAAGAAAATTTACTATATCGAAATAGCAATATATCATATCTGAATCGCACTCACTTGTTCTTTGTCTTTTACTTTATACTTTGGGAAAGTTTGGAGCCGTTCTGCTTTAAATTAAGCCTTTTGAAATTAACCCTATCTGTTATACCTTTAATACGAAGTAAAGGTTCCGACCCCTCCGATGACATGGTCGACTCACTTCGACGGCAAATAAATCGCTCCAGTACGATTTCACCAAAATCTTACTACCCGAACTCGATTCCTCGATCAATTTCCCTCAGAATCGATAAGCTTGTTTCTTCTCGGCTCGTTATTTTATCCCCGAAATTGCCGATTTTTAACTCCGTTTGGACGGCTTCCGGCCGCGTGACTGTCCTGGCACAGATCAGGGTTGACGTAATTTGATTGTTGAGCGCAAACTTTTCAAAGACTCGGATGATTTCAAAATGACCTCGGGCCTACGGACCTCGGGCTTTATATGCCTTATTGCCTCCGTTCTCGGTATTTATCTCTTACTGAAACCGCTGAGTGAACTTTTTCATATGACTTCAAGTAATCTTAGTTGTGAATGAGCTGTCAGTATGATGTTTGTCTTGTCTGTATTCAAAATTTGAAGAATATATTACATGCTATCAAGGCTGAGGTTGTACGAGAACCGTAAAACGGATTATGATATTGTGACTTTTATTTACTTGATTTTTGTTAACAATTTGAGGGATCAATATTCAGTGCATGCAGTGTTTCAATAAAAACTTGTACACTCGCGTACAAGGTAATCCAACCGACGGGAAACTACAATCGCTGGACCCGCTTTTTGGAGCCCCAATTTGGACCCCCTATTTGGGCCCGTAAAAATTCGCTTATGACAGCTATAACATAACATCAGTGAATCACAATGTATATTTACTTTCCAAGATAATAATTGGCGCAAAAATGTAGGGGGTCCACATTGGGGGTCCGAATAGCGGGTCCAGCGATTGTCGTTTTTCATCCAACACTTCCCAGGTAGTTAGGCCATTAGAATATAATAACTGTTTTATATAAGTGACCAGCGTAAAAACAACTCCAAATGCATGGTTTTTAAGCTAAATTTGAGATGATTAATGCTTCCTTCTTGATTAGGTATATATCGTGATAACGTGTTTCATGTAATTAGTGGTTTATTTGGGTCCAGCGATTGCAGTCTCCCGGATGACCTAATTTCTAACCCTTGACCTAACTCTAACCATGTAACCATGTAATGTTTTTGTATTAAATCTTTTCCTACCTTTTATTTGTTGAGTATTTGAGTGAATTCATTAAGAGAAAGACATTGCATGGATATGAGTAATACCCCTGCAACGACGGTATGATTTTGCGCTCTACAATAAAATTACGTCAACCCTGATCTGTGCCAGGACAGTCACGCGGCCGGAAGCCATTCAAACGGAGTTAAAAGTCGGTAATTTTGGAGATGAACCGAGAAGGAGCAAAGCTCTTGCAAGCTTATCGGTTCTAAGCGAAATTTATCGAGGAATCGAGTTCGGATAGTGAGATTTTAGTGGAATTGTACTGGAGCGATTTATTTGCCGTTAACGTGAGTCGACTTTGCTGATCATCCGAGGGGTCGGAAGATGCCAACCAAGATTTATGATTCCAACGCGAAACTCTCTGTTGTGAAATACGAGACCCGGCCGGTGAAACATGTGCGTTTGAAATGCCGTCTTGAGGCAAGCGTTGATTGGCTATGGTACTTTGATCCTTATAACCAAACTCTCACATCAATCAACTGTGGTCCATATTGGGTTTTATACTGAGTAAAACCGAGGTAAATGTGCATAAGACAATCAAATGAACTCTACTCACCGATGCGAAGCTGAGGGGTAAATCACGACCCCTGCTTGCACAGCATCACCTAAGCCACGTACAGCATGTTCAAGCTGAGTTAGAATTTAATTGTATATCACAGAAAATGGCAGATCTCCAAGCGGCTCCCAAAAGCTATGTCGAGTATGATGACATTTTCAAGCACGTAAACTCATTTGGTAGCTACCAGAAGAAAGTCGTTTTTGGAACCTGTATGATGCTGGTGGCGCAGAACATCCAATTTTCTCATCTGGTGTTTGTTACTGGAACACCGAACTTTGAGTGTGCGACGCCTAACGTGACCTGTGGAGGTGTGAACAGATGTTGTGCTAACTGTACAACGTACAAGTTTGATACGATGTTTACTACCATGGTATCTGAGGTGAGTAGAGACAGACAGATAGACAGACAGACAGACAGACAGACAGACAGACAACAGAGAGCAGGTACCGACATAGAAGAGAAGATTCTTTTAAATTTGACCAAATCATTTTTCAGTGGAACCTGATTTGTGATCGCGCGCACATAACAGCCACTATTCAGTCCATGTTCTTTGTTGGGATGCTGGTTGGTTCGTTTCTTTCTGGTATCGCCTCAGACGCCTACGGAAGAAGGACAGTTATATTCTGTACCTTTGGAGTTATGGTAAGATACTAGTAGTAGGGGTGCGGTAGGGGGCTCGGTGAGTGCAGAAGTGAGAGCAAGGGGAATGGGGAGAGTCGTTGATTGGTTTCTTTTAATATCTTTTCATATGAGACGGAAATGTAAAGAAGTGATTTTAACTGAGTTGTGACGTATTTCCGGCCAAATTCCGCTAATTGATAGTCAAAAAAATAAAACCGTTTACAGCATATACCATGAAAGGAAGA
>WUAP02146156.1:0-11497 GCA_015163945.2 Stichodactyla helianthus | reverse complement strand
AGCAATATCGTGACGTCATCACGGGACATCGATGAAGGCGATTTACAAAGAAATGTTTGTTTATAGCTATTGACCTTTCATGAAAATTAAAAAACAAAGAAAAGGAAAAAAAAAAAGCACAGAATTATAGTCAATTTTTAGGATATAAATATACAAGAGTTTGTATGAAGAATTGACGTGTTCCTTGTTATAGATCTCCCGTAATGACGTCGTCACTCGTCCGTCCTCGACCGAAAAGTCGCATTTTCAAATGGCGTTTAAAAATCGGGAATAACTTCAAATGAGGAAATTTCTTCATTTTTCGACTATTTATGAGTATTACTTCAAATTAGAATAGGTCTGTTTTTAGGCTTTAGGTGCACTTTAAGTGTTTGAACACTAATCAATTGACACGTAAATCAAATGAAAAAAAAAAAGGCAAATCTAAGATCGAGAATGGTAATTATTTAAAAGTCACTTGCTATCTTTTAAACTTTTGTCTCTGATAAACCTGTCTCAAGCTTATTCTCCGTCTTATTTAAGGGCGAATCTAGGGTAGCTGCTAGAGTGCCTGCTGTCTTCCCCCATGATCAGAGCCCCACGATTGTTTCGTGTATTTTTGTGGGAGGAAGGGGAATGGTTCCCAAAGAAACCCCCAGGATATACCCCTTTATTATATAGACAAGAGTGAGATATTAGAAAATAGAAGCCCGGCATCCGTAATTAGAATAAGAAAATACATCCGGGAACCCAGTGACACAAGTGAGGATATAATGACATTTCCGTTTTTGTATACGCCTGCCAAACTGAAAAGTGATGGGCGAATATTAATTTTAACTTTTATTTTAATTTTCAGCACTTTGTTGGTAATAGTGATCAAAACACAGTAGTGACACATGAACTTCCGGTACCCATCAAGACAAGATACATTAGAATTGTTGCACTGAAGTGGTCAGGAAACGTAGCGATGAGGGTTGAACTGTATGGATGTGCATCTGTATAAAACCACATGCACAGGATCATTGAGTACCAACAGACACACAGGGTACCCATCAAGACATGATACATTAGATGGAGAGACGACACAGACCGATGCAAACACCTATAAATCACTACAAACTACTACACAAGACGAATTAAGAGTAGTTCTTACAAGGAGAAAATGTAAGGTAACTATACCTTGACAGAATGCATGGCTCCTACAGTTGAGAACAAAACAATTACCAAAAAGTGTATCCAAACTTATCAAAAAATTCATTATTTTACCAGAAAGAGCAAACAAGCTTATCAAGAAATCACGTTTTTAGAATTTTCCTTTGAGGAGGAATAAAAACTCGTTAAGTGATTGGAACTGTCGAAGCACATAACAATCCATGTTGTCCTTCAGCTGGTAGTGGACGACCCCATAGTGTAAGGAGTTTATATAGACATCTGTTCTACGAATATTTAATAAAACTGAATGTAGGGGTAGTAGTTATCTTTCTATACTTACACAAAATCTATACTAAATATTACCTGCTTCAAACTGCTTATAATCTGCTACCTCAGGAGAATGAGTAAATAAGATTTCTTTTTATGTTTTAAAATATATAAGAATGTCGAATTTGTTGGGATAGTATAAATGTCGATCGGAGTTTGTAATGCAACAGGACGATCGACTAGCCGGTACGATAGGGTACCATATCACGGTACCATATCAGTAAGCCATCAGTGAGTGCCATTAAATAGTTGTCTTTGGAACAGTTTGGAAAATAACAGCGAGATTGCCAGCAACATTAGGGAGCAATAAATGGCAAAGCTAGGTAATCACTGCCACATCGTTGATATATCAGAAAAACTAATTAACCTAATATAGACGAAAGCCGTGAAGGCCAGTGTAGGCCCATGTCGGACAGTCTAGTCGTCCTACACACACAAATGTCAGTTGTAGCTAATAGTTATGTAGCAGTGTGTGTGTGAGTGAGTTAACCTTGAGAAAAAGGGACAAAGGTTGCGGTTATAATGGAATCAAATACATTCCTACCAGTAAATTCTCATTTCATAATTTATACTTAATAACTATCTCTGTTATATGCCTTGATTTATACTGAGATTGAACCTTTGTAGATGGTTTCTGGAATATCTTTCAGACGTGTTCACTGCACTTCAAGCGGTTGGGTTTCCATTCTGCTCTTTCTTTTTCTAGTTGAAAAGAAAACGTCACATCGTAAATAGGTAGTTCTGTGGTTTATAGGACAAATTTATGAAAACGTTTTGCTTGATGCTTGGTTTTTGACTTGAAAGTTTACATTACTTCAACAACCACACACACTTAATATCATTTACTTTATTTTATATTTACCACTAGTAATATATACCCTTTACTATTTGATTATTTGCAATTAGTTACTATTATTGTAACAATCATGTGTGATCTTGAATAAACTAAACCAGTTTTTCCCCGGTTGTTACTGTTGTTGTAGTTGATGATGATGATGCAAGGTGTTGATGTGCTGATGATGACAATGATGAAGATGATGGTGATGTTGATTATCATGTTAATGAAGGTAGTGATGGCGGTGATGATGATGATGATGCATGGTGATGATGGTGACTGTGATATTAAAGGTGACTGATGATTGTGATAATGGTGATGATAATATGATGCATGGTGATGATGATGATGATGATGGTGATGATATGATGATGATTGTGATATTGAAGGTGACTCATGATGATGATGACGATGCTAATGCTGGTGCTGGTGAGGGTGAGGGTGGTAGTATGGTAGTGACGATGTATGACGACGTATTGCTTCTTACCTCAGCTTCCTCGTCATAGTTTACAGTATACTCATAAAGACACTGAAACGACCAAACACAAAAAAGTTAAATCAACGTGGTGACTGGAGCATGGATAGCCAGCATGTTGGAGGCATTTAGCAAAGAATTTGGTAATTGAATTCTTTTATTCTTTTGTTATAATTTCCAACATAGCGGTCATGTGTTTTGTAATTTAATTCTCTTGGTTTGGGAAATACTGACATTTAGTATTTTACCTGATAACTAAAGTTATAAAGTTGTAACGATCCAATGATGCCATTTCTACCCTGCCTGAGTCTCTTGGCCATCTCATACAGGTCCACTACTGAAGTCTTGTTTTCCTCGTGGCTGCGTATGCCAATGTCTAAAGCTACAAACACTCCTGTAAATCCTTGCCCGTCACTAGCGAAATGGATTGAAAATGACGATGAACATGGAACATTTTTAATTTGGCTGGAACTTATTAGTGGGCTTACTGGTGAAAAGCACAGGAATCAGAAGTAAAAGAATTCGCTACTCACCTGCAGTGAACCACGATAGGAGATTTACTGTCGTCGTACTTTCTCCCCTCTTCCCGCGCAGCCACAACAAACCCAACGAACATGGCAATGTTCGGTACGTCTTTTTCCTTCCACGAAGTGTATCTGTAGTGAGCGATTTCGCGCGTTGATGACGGTTTTGTCTGAAGAAAAATAAAGAAAACAAGCGACCTTTCAGTATATCCGTACAGAGACCTAACGTGAACGCAAGCATTTTCTTTCAGTCTTGTTTGACTGAAGAACAATTCGCTTTTCCGAAATTCAAAGGAGGACTGGAAACGAACTCGTGCCGCAGAGGTTTGTGGGACTGAATATGGTGACAAGATTAAGAAAGTGCCGCCATCTTGCACTGGATTTTGGGAAATGATTTATGGGACGCCATAGGGTTTGTGCCAAGTCATCTTACATTAAAATTCGGAAAGATATTCTCTTTACGACCAAACAATTTTGACTTCTGCTCCCTTTGACGTCAATGACAAATGGAAATGAAATTTAGCGTCATTTTCTATTTACAAAGTGATTTGTACGTGTGTTGAACTAAACTTTACAAAGCTTTAGACGTTCCAGGTTTTCGAAATTTTCTCAAGTGTCTCTGTGTACATAACTATCGTTTTATTTGTTCCGGGCAGAATT
This sequence comes from Stichodactyla helianthus, assembly GCA_015163945.2. Classification (NCBI taxonomy): domain Eukaryota; kingdom Metazoa; phylum Cnidaria; class Anthozoa; order Actiniaria; family Stichodactylidae; genus Stichodactyla; species Stichodactyla helianthus. The sequence continues at coordinate 7,545 of WUAP02146156.1, read as the reverse complement.
TTCGCGAAGGTAAGAGACTTTGTGGACAACAAAGAAGTAACATAGTATTACATAGATACCTTTGTGTTTGTGACCACAAGGTGTGTGATCACATAGTCAGGCTTGGTTATCACTTGTTTATTGGAGACGACAATACCATTTAAGTCAACAGAGCTGCCTTCAGTAGCAGGCCAGTATTGAGGGTAATCTATCTACAATTATAATAGAACAACATGTTATTCTCTGCTGCCAAAAAACCACCTCAGTTAAGAAACTCTCATCAACGACCCCACCCACTTAGTTGAAGCAGTTGCTAACAGGCCGCTTTTTCATGATGGCGAAATTTACTACAATACTAGAATGCTTTGAGCGGCTTCTACTGTCAGGCAAGTTTCACCAATTGTCTCTTAGTTCTTAGAAAGTGCAGAAAAATCTGAATAAGAAAGCATTATGGCAAAGCATTCTGGTTGTTAAAGTAAAATAACGCCATCATAAAAATGGTCAACTAAAATGGCGGCTGTTGCCTTGCTTTTAAGTTTAGCGTGTCCAAATCCTTGTTTTTCTTTGATTTTCAATTTGAATATACTACGCAAACTACACAATTTGGTAGAATAACTAGAATTACACAGAGTAATTTTCATCTAGGGAACCTAGTGAACCATAGCCCCTTCTAGATAGTCGAATTAGAAAAGTTGATTTTTACGGAGCAAAACCGGATAACCCGGAGAAAAACCCTCGAAGCACACGAGAGAACCAACAAGCAACTCTACTCACATATGACAGGGAGTCCGAGAATCGAACCCGAGTCGCAGTGGTGAGAGGCGAGAGCTAACAGCGCACGCCACCCATGCTTCCTTATAGTACATGAACATGACGTATTGCATTCTTAGAAGGGCAAGAAAGGCAGTCGTAGTTATACCTGTTTACTGTTTTCGTCATCGTTGACCATGACAATAAGGTATGATTCTTGTTCCCAAACCATTCGCCAGAAATCATCCTTGGTCTCCAGCAGAGGATGCTGGGTAGCTATGTAATGCCGCTGACCCTTATGATCCTGTGAATTATCGAGAGTTCTCATTGGTGCGATATGTTACGGTTTTTGATTGGGCGATAAGGTAAGCTTGGAATAGTATAGAGCAGGTTTGGTAAGAATTTCGCAGTCGTATTTTACCATATCCTAAACTCGCCTTGTGATTGGATGATTCACACGAAAACAATGGGAAGCCATTTTAATGTCGTTGCAATGCCATTCACTATGATAGTGAAAGTCAGAAGTACAGAGTTCTCACTAATATGCTTAAAAAAGGTCAAAGAGCGGGCTGAAAAATCAACTTACATGTAGGTAGCTGGCGTTGATGTAGTCAGGAGTTGATGACAGTTTGACACGAGAGCGAGGGTCTGTGGTCAATAAAGAAAAGGATGACCGCGTAAATCAATGTTTAAAAAGCCAATAGGTGGCTTGCAATCATTCCCTATAGAATAAAATAACACAAGACACGGTCGGCAAGTTGGTTGATATAACAAGAGAATCATTAAAAATCTTTTGTAAAGTTCAACCAAAATGCCTGCTATGACGTCACGTGAAAACCAGCAGTTATAAAAACTGGGTCCTTATGTGGATTCACTATTATTTTACGAAATGGAGTTGAATTTCTGAAAACAGACCGTGGCACAAATACGTACTTGGTAATATATCAGGATTTCTGTTCTTGCCCGCAGTGCTTGCTGGGTAAGTTCCAAGAGCTGGCATATCTTTATCAAGGTTCTGTTAGGAACACGGATTAATATATCAGTCAAATAGTGGGGAGTGGCGGGGGGGGAGGGTGAACAAACTAAATCTTGGGGGTGGGGTGGGGTGGGGGAGTTGGGAGAAGAGGATCTAAAAAGATAAATCATCTCGGAATGATAAATGTTTTGTGAAATGCGCAAATTCGAAGAAGTAAAGCCACACATTTGTTAGCTACCTTCGCTGTCCTCTTCACCTCGCTTCCTGTGGTCATCCTTTCAAAACCTGTAGAATTTGTCTATAATACGTTTGCAATAATTAATCTTCTTGCTCACCTTGAACTCAGTTTCTTTCTTCTTCTCGTTTTTGTTTCTCAGTGCCAACCCAACGATACCCACGGTTGCTGTTTTGTGTTTCAAGGGTTCTGCATCATCATCAAGTAGTGAATGGATTGAAGATCGACGTCGTTCTCTCTGTAACTCATCATCGTCTCGAAGACCAGACCCACTTGAAGGCCTAGAACTGTTGGGGGAACCTGCAAGGCGGAGAAATGGCAGTAATAATCATCATTATCCTCATCGTGGAGCATCAACATCTCCATCATCATCACCATCACCATCATCAATATCATCATCATCATCACCATCATCATCACCATCCCAACCATCATCTCCATCATCACTACCATATATCACACTCTTCATCTTCATCAACATCATCAACATCATCATCATCATTCACCATTACCATGTTTATCACCACCACCATCGTCATAGTAATCCTCACGCGATCATCTTGATCGTCATGATTACCATCGTAAATACAAACTATGTGCCAACATCAAACTCACTATTACCAATATTATCGCCTAATTTTGTGTGTTTAAGTATTCATACCTCCTTTTGATCCTGACCCTTTACGGGTCCCAGGAGATCCTGAAGTCACCATAGTCGTCTGAGGACCGCTATCTGGTGCTGGACTCGTAACGATGGCAGGTGTAAGACTTCCTCGCTTGTTTTCCTATAATATAGACAGCATCCATCATAACTACAAGGGACCAAATCCACTTGATGTATTTGTTTTCCGATTTCAGACCACGTGTCATTACCTTGGGTATTATTTCTTTGTTTCTCGATAGCGCTTGAGAAGATACGTTAATGTGAACAAACAAAGAATCGTATTGTCAAGGGAATGACACGTGTTCGGAAATGGGAAAACATTACGCCCAAGTGGATTTGCTTAAGTCATATTCATTATGCACAATGACAGTATGTTACGTAGCACCAAACCCACCCACCCACCCACCTCCTCTTCCGTCAAGGTATGCAAATCCCAGACGTACGTTTTTCAAGGACATATATAAATCTCTTCTGGTCATCATCCCTTTGAAATTTTTATCGTAAAACGTGGAGTATGCAAAGGAATAAACTATTCAAGCGGTCGAATAATATCTTTTGACTATAAATTGGACTATAAATTGGATTATTAAAGTGTATTCCAGTACTTTATAAGGAACCATTGACCAAAAATGATCTTAAAAGAAAAAGTGCGCCATATCTTACATCTGCCTTCGATCCTGCCAATAACCCTGCCGCACCATCAGCTAGAGGAGCTCCTCCTGCTCCCCCTTCTCCGGCTCTTCCTGCTCCAGCTTCTCCAGCTCCGCCGCCCACCTTCTCATAGTTATGACTTCCAACGCTACCGCCTCTGCTATGTCGTTTACTAGCATCATCAAGGGTAGCGTAAGAATTCTCTCCGCGACCGTCTCTCAAAAGGCTGGTGTATCCTCCATCAGCACTTGGCTTTCGGTCACCTAAGCCATACTCAAGGTTCTGAAAGCTCGTTGGCTGACTACCACCCTGCTATGCATCAAACAGCAGTGAATGAATAGCTACGAAAATAGGAAATTTGTTATGGCCAGCTACCAGAAAGCTTTGATATGCTTCATTAAACCCCTGTATGTTTTAGGTCGACTGCGCATTTTCAGGAATATTGGATGACAGATGGAAGTCAATTCCAAAGCAATTGGAAAGATGGCAGGGAAGTTAATGCAAAATAAAGGCGAAAAATAATAAAAGATTCCCGAATTTAATTGGCTTCACGCGCGCATGAAAGCCTTCAAATTTACAAGATGACCCTTTGTACCAAACGCACCATTAATTCAAATTAAATAGGAGTTTACCAAAGCCATTCTGGTGACTGAAGGAAAACATTCAAATTTTCTATTTCCAAATAATTCTTTTCAAGATACCAACCTTGTCACAGTCAGAGCGAAGATCTTCATAACCAGCATTGTTCTTTCCTTTGTCATCCTTAGGTACATCAAGATTGTTGTTCCCTTTGTTGTTATCTTTTCCTTTTCCTTCAGGTTTCTCTTTAGTCTTTCTATCCCTGTCTCCGCCTTTGCCTTTTCCTCGTCGCCTCCTTTTCCCGCCACACAGCTGGTCCACATCACTGTCGTCACTATCGTAATCATCTCCGCTGCCACCTCTTCCTCTTCCCTTCCTGTGCCCTCTGCCTTTCCTCCCTGCGCCATCAACACCATTATGGTTCCCTTCACCAGTACCATCACCTTCATCATGACCTTTTCTTCCTCGTCTATCATCATCAGAATCGTAATCTCCTCTCCTTCCGCGTCGTCCTCTACGGTTGCCGCCGAAACAAAGGTAATCATCACTGTCATCACTATCGTAATCGTCGCCGCTGCCACCTCTTCCTCTCCCCTTCCTGTGCCCTCTACCTTTCCTTCCGGCGCCACCAACATCATTATGGTTCCCGTCACCAGTACCACCAACACCGGCACCACCACCACCACCATGAGTCTTTCTTCCTCGTCTATCATCATCAGAATCGTAATCTCCACCCCTTCCGTGACCTCCTCTACGGTTGCCGCCGAAACAAAGATAATCATCGCTGTCACCACTATCGCTGTAGCCGTATCCTCTTCCTCCATAATAGCCTCCTTTATGACGTCCTTTTCCATGTTTTCTTCCTCTACCGCCTTCTCCGTTTGCTTGGGGATTTCCATCCACATCAACGACAGCCATTTCGACGTTCGCGTATTTGTTTCGGTGGCGACGACGTCGCCTTCGTCTTCTTGCGGCGCCACAACAAATCTAGGCAACAAAAATATCAAACATTTTGGTGATGCAAAAGCTAGCTCTTCAAAATAGAATAACATAGCTTTCACCCTACTTCAAAATCATACACGAATTACTACTTGTTTTCCAGCATAACATTTGTTAACTGGATGCGTTAAATTTAAAGGTCCAAAAACACTAAGCTTTTGCTCCAGGAGCAGGCTCCAGGTCATTTTGCACAACTAGTACACACGAGAGAGCATACTGTGGGAGCTTGCTGCATGGCGAGCTCATGCTCGCTGATATTTAATCAGTTTAATATCAGGGAGCGTGAGCCGGGGGCGAAATTCTGCTCCCGCCTCAACCTTTTTTACATGAAATCTTTGGTACACACGAAGGAGCAAAACGACCCTGGAGCCTGCTCCCGGAGCAAAACCCTTAGTATATATAGGCCTTAAAGGATGGGGAAAGTTTTACAGCCATCTCTTCCCGTTAAGTTCGCTGCCCTCCGCTCGCCCCCAACAGACACTAACACTGCTTAGATATTTACAATACACACTCCCATCTCACATCGTACGGAGGAAGAAAAACCAGACTGCCTAAGAGAAACCCTCGTTGCAAGAGAGAGTAAAATGCATCTAACAAACTCAGTTCGTGCACGGTATCGTGCACCAGCGACTCGACCCGTTGGACTCAGCCATGAGAGGCAATGCGTTAGCAGCCCATGCCAACCAGTTCCTTTCCTACAAGTACTTGTTTATCTTTATCAAAGCCTAGGATTTTGATAGGAACTTACACAACAGCAAGCTAAGAATAAAAGGATCGCTCCAATGATTAGTGCGATGATGATCAATATCAAGGTCCAGTCATCCATTTTGTCTTTGTTCTCAAATTCTTTAGCGTCACATCCTGCCAAATTGAGACTGATGATCTAGAAGAAATTAAAAAGGAAAAAATTTACAGAAAGACAAACCGACCGACCGACCGACCGAAAAACGGGCGGACGGACAGACATGCATAACATCGGACCATCGGACCAGAATTGGACTACTAACCTTGCCTTTAAAGTCTGATCCCATCATATTAGTATTCCCATTATCGGTCATCATCTTAAGCACTCGATAAGCCTTCAAAGTAATGCATTTGGAGGGTCTATCAGAACCTGTTTGGTTTGCTATGTAAAACCACAGATCCACTTGCTCGTTATCCTTTGAAGGATCTGCACAATTCTTGCGCGCGTTAATGAAAACAACCCGATCTGGAGACACTCTGCTTCCCTTTTTATCGTGCACGTTCCGAGCTATGCTCTCTTTTAGCGATTCTTCAAGCTTCGAGCAGAACTGACTCCAGGTCAAAGCAAGACGAAGCCTCACGAAAAGACGTGGTGTTTTTCCCATGACTGGTGGCTGAGTTGTTGCCCCTGTTACTAGTGTTTTACTTGCTTCTGTTTTCTTTGACGTTATGGTAGTTGAAGATGTAGGACAAGCTGGATTTGACACACCTGACTGCGCTTCGTCAAAATTTGAAGGATTTAGAAGCGTTATTTGTAGGTTAGAGACTTTCGCGTTTTGAGAGTTACAGTCTTGCAACGCACTCGCAATGCGTTTGGGATCTTGTGCATCACTGTATTCTACTGTAGCAACGACTTTAACAGTAGCGGACGCTGCACGGAATGATCGTGAGTTGGAAGACCCACACCTCATTTCAATAATGGTAATTCCCATAGAGTTATTCATCTTACCATTTAGAAAGCCTGAGATGTTCTTTTCGAGATCCTTGTACTCTTCCGAACTCTTATTGGAAAACTTCGATGGTATGCACTCAGAGACAGAATATTCAAATGTCACTTGGTACTTCTTCGTGGACGGTTTGGGAAACGCTGAATACGCCAAGAATGATGAAGGTATAACTGAAACACCGTCAATAGAACTACTCTTTACGGCATCAGCGAGATCTTTCAAAGCAATGGAGGGATATTTGTTATCGCTTATACCCATCCATATTCTTAATTCATACCCAGATTCATTCTTCAGTACTGTAACGGTTCCATTTATCCTGAGAGTATTTTTGACTGCTGTTGTTATCAAGCTGTCGTTAGCGGCTTCGGGATTTGTTACATTCAGGAAGACAACAAACACTCGAGCAGCAGGCGTCATAGCATAGCTCTTGTTCGCAGTTTGGTTGTGGTAATATACTATACCATTAAGAAGTTCCTTCTCAAAACGTTCAATCAATTCTTCCTTTATATCTAGGTCTGCTATAGCTCCTGGAAAGTCACCAGTCACGGAAGAAGGTAAATACTTCTTCACCTTAAACGGACAAGACTGATTAGCTCCAAAAAGAGCTTCCAATTTTGCAATGATCTTTTTTGTTAGTTCTTGCGTCTTGTTTAGAGTTCCGTTTTTCAGTTCTTCCGTCCAGACCTCGTTTTTTAGATTCACTTGTTTTGGTTTGCAAGCTAGAATATAAACACAAAAGTTAATAACGCCTATTTTATTGACTAGGCACTTCTGTACCATTCGAAAAAGAAAAATACTGAGAAACGAAAGAATGAAAAACGAAAGAAGTTGTTTCTGGTTTACAACTTGCACGAGTTGTATAGAAATGGAATCATTCCGCTAACATAAATAGGCGAATTAACCAGATGGCTAGCTTCAAAAGACAAACGCATCACTAGGTGCCTCCATAGTTACTCGAGGGGGATGGTTAGGAAACCCTTTTGTTGTAGGTTTTTGTTCACTTTTTTCAAGCGTGACGGTG